>PVLC010034966.1:0-16579 GCA_004027655.1 Graphiurus murinus | reverse complement strand
GCTGCAGCTTCCTCATCTTGATACATTCTTGGCTATTCTCTGATTTGTTGAGGACTGTTAACACCCCCCTCCCTAGATAATGACAAGTACCAGCCTGAGCAGATTGGGAGCCCACTACCCTACATTTTGGCTGTCTGGCTTACTAGTCTCCCAAGGCTATTGTGCAGGGTAAAGATAATGACTTTATACTATGTTTTCAAATAACCGAGTCTTGGAGTAAAGGTAGTGGGGGAGGAGAGGAAGGCAAATGTGTTTTCTGTCACTACCTACAGGGTTATGTTCTTGACCATTTGCCCTTGAAGAGACAGGAGAGGATAGCCCCACCAGAGCCACTGATACAGACTTACTGGTCCAGTTATTGCTACATTCTGCAACCGAGGATCTTCCCATTGTGTTCTTTTTATATCTGAAAGGGAGGAAAAAAAAAAAAGATGTTTTTCTTTTTCATGTACAGAATTCAGTATTACAAAAAATAATGTAATGAAAAATCACATTGCACATACTATGATTTATGTAGAATATTCGTCCATCTGTGTGAGTTCTCTCTTCCCATCCTGGCTATAATTAAAAATGTGTTTCAATTATTTCAGGACAGGGATTTTATAGCATTCATTATATGGTTAATTTAATTTGCACATTCCATTCTCTGAAGGTATCAATAGTTTAATAATAATATTAATTACAATTGTTAAGTGACTACTATATTAAGAAATACAAAATGTTTGAGATAGTCCAATTAGATTGGTAATGGATCTACAAACTTACAGGTAAAGGTCCTAGATCACTAGAAGAGTCCAGTAATGCTGTTCCTCTCATGTGAGCGGGAATTTTCAATCTTGGATCTTGCTTTTTTTGGTTGAATAAATATAGAAATAAAACAACAGACACGCAAATATTCAAATAATAAAAGTCAATATGTTACAATGTTTTCTAATGTCAATAGATATTTAAAATAATCTTTAAAAAATCCATTGATGAGCTGGGCATGGTGGCGCATGCCTGTAATCCTAGTACTTGGGAGGCTGTGACAGGAGGATCACAGGTGCGAGGACAGACTTAGCAAGAAGTGAAACTCTTATTAACCTAGGGAGACTCTGTTTCCAAATAAGAAATAAAATCAGGCTGGGGGGTGTATCTCGAAGGTAGAATGCCTCTGGGTTCAATCCCCAGTACCACACACACACACAAAAATTCATTTATACTTCATTTCCTCTATTTGTGAAATAATAATTTCTCAAATCTAACACTCTTAGGGTGGTGCACATTTGTAATCCCAGTACTTGAGAGGCTGAGACAGGAGGATTGCAGGTTCGTGGCCAGCTCCAGCTACTTAGTGAGGCCCTCTACAACCTAGTGAGACTCTGTCTCAAAATAAAGAATAAAAAATAGGGCTGGCAGTATAGCTTGGAAGTAGAATGACCCTGGGTTCAATCCTCAGCACCACAAATTAAAAAAAAAAAAAAAAAAAAAAGAAATAATGAAGATCAGTTCCAGAGAGGGATTAGTATGAAGTAATCATTTCTTTCACATAAACCATTGTGAGTATTTCATCCAACTTATTAATAATTAATTGTGTCATTACATAGAACTTTTCTCTGAATAAAAACTAGTGGGAGATTGGGGCATTAAATTGTACCACATACTATTTCTACACTTCTGAACATGCTTCTTGGCACCTATCTATTCAAGTACTTGACTTATTAGTATTTTTTATTTAGTATTGGGGATTGAACCCAGGGGACATTCTACCTCTGAGCTAATACCCCTAGTCCTATTTTAGTCTTTATTTGGAAATAGATCTCACTAAGTTTATGTGAGCCTCACTGAATTGCTGAGGCTGGCTTAGAACCTGCAATCTTCCTCTCTCAGCCTCCCAAGTACTGGGATTATATACAGGCATGTGTCACCATACCCAGCTTATTAATATTTTTGAAAGATAGGAAGATAAGCAAAAAAAAAAAAAAAAAAGGCTATTCAGAGCTGGGCGTGGTGGTATACACCTGTAATCCAGTACTTGGGAGGTGAGACAGAAGGCTGGTTTGGTGGTATACACCTGTAATCCCAGCACTTGGGAGGTTGAGACAGAAGGCTGGTTTGAAGCCAGCCTTGGCAGATTAGCAAGGTCTCAGCAATTTTGTGAGATTCTATTTCCAAATAAAAAATAAAATAGGGCTGGGGGTATAGCTCAGAGTTAGAATGTCCTTGGGTTTCATCCCCAGCACCACACACACACACACATACACACACACACACACACACACACACACACACAGAACAAAGTTCAACTTATTATTCACATATAATTACTTTAGTATTATTTTATTAAATAATTTATTAAGCTATTTTAGTTTTATTTAAGCTATGGTGGTATTTTGTTTTTTTGCAGTACTGAGAATTGAACCTAGGTGCCCTCTACCACTAAGCTACACCCAACCCTTTTTAGTTTGAGACAGGTGCTCACTAAATTGCAGAGGCCTTGAACCTGTCGTTTTCCTGCCTCAGTCTCCCAAGTACTGGGATTACAGGCATGCACCACCATGCCTGGCATATGCTGGTCTTTTTAATAGTTAATTAAAATCTATTCATAAGTTGCTGATTTTGGTAATTTTTTTGTTGGTGGTGAATTAATTACTGAATAACTTTAAGACTTATCTAAAAAAAAACTGCTTCTACCTAGCCTCACAAAGGTCTTCTGGCAGTAAATGAGATGTGGATTTGAATGCTTTGAAACACATATAAAGGTAAAGGGTTATTACTAAATATCTCCCTAAGCATTTATGGCTAGTGAGCTAAAAACTGGAAATAGGAAATAAATGTGAATATCTCTATGACGATCCGAGATGATATTAAAAGGAGGCATAAGCTTATCTTGACTAGGAATAATATTATTTAGAATTCAACATATCTTTCAATGAATACTAGGTTATACTAATTCACATTTAAAGATTATAAAGAACTATATATGGGAGATTATTATTGTTATAAATTTAAATGAAACAGTAGTAAAGTTACCCAGGTTGTGGTTTTGGTGTTGTGGTCAATAAAGAAAGGCCTCCCGTTTGGTGCATGCCGGACCTCCCAGCCTCTGGGAAGGAACCCTTGCTCAATTTCAGAGGGCAGGGTCCCCTGCTGTGCTGCATCACTGGTGGGGAACTGTGGCTGACAGCCCGAAGAAGGACTTGGGCTTGATGGCAGCTCCATTGTGACCTAGCACATTAATCAAATCACACTGTAAAACTTCATACAGACTCAAAAATAGCTATGGTTAAAAAAATAGCTTAATCTGCAAATGTAACACATAAGTAAGTCCTAAACATCTGAGGTTCTTTTAGAATGTAGTCATGATGTATTATGAATTTTCCCCAACATTGTGTGTGTGTGTGTGTGTGTGTGTGTGTGTGTGTGTGTGTTTGGTACTGGTGATTGAACCCAGGGGCATTCTACCTCTGTGCTAAACCCCCAGACCAATTTTATTTTGAAACAGGATCTCACTAAGTTGCTGAGGGCCTTGCTAAGTTGCTGAAGCTGGCTATGGACATGTGATCCTCCTGTCTCAGCTTCCTAAGAACTGGAATTACAGGCATACACCACCATGCCTGGCTTCCCCAACATTTTTATAACTTTTTTTTCATGTTTTTCCATTTAATTCTCAAGTAGTAAGATGGTAGTTAGCAGTCAGTCAGTTGTGGGTATATCTGACTGAGGAGTATGCACCGCAGGCCTGTGTGTGCCCAGAACTGGGGAGCTGCAGTGCCTATTGGAGGAGAGGAGGGTGGCTTTGCTCCCCCAAGACTCAGAGAGGGGTATCCAGTAAACAGAAATGGGTCCAAATGGAGTGCAGAGAAAATAAATGACAAATATGCACTATAGAAATGGACAACTGAAATGCAGTATAGTCACATCATAGATTATTAGTGAGTAGTAAAAAGAAATTCATGAAATCTATTTAAAATAATATGGATAGGGCTTTAAAACAATGTTGGGAAAATAAAAACATATTTAGACTTACACATGGACATAAGCAACATTTTGTATTGCTTAGTCCTTTGTGTATATATAAAATAGACTGGGATACTATATAACAAAATAAGGATGGTTCCTTCTAGAGAATGAGACCTACAGATTGGTTAAAAGGAATTTAGCTTTATCTGTAAGACTCTATTTTTAAAACTAAAACCTCTAGAAATGAATGTGCTATTTTGTTAATGGTGGTAAAATCTGGGTGTTAAGAATAAGGGTGATCCTAAAGGCACAAGCAACTCAAAGGAAGATCAACACATGGGATTGCATTAAACTGAAGAGCTTCTGTGCAGCAAAGGAAACTATCAAGAACCTCAACAGAGAGCCCACAGAGTGGGAGAAAAATTTTGCCAGCTACTCTTCTGATAGAGGACTAATATCTAGGATATACAGAGAACTCAAGAAACTCATAGCTAAGAAAACAAATAACCCAATCAAAAAATGGGCTAAGGATCTAAATAGATACCTCACAAAAGAAGAAATACAAATGGCCAATAAATGTATGAGGAAATGTTCAACATCATTAGCAATCAGAGAGATGCAAATCAAAACTACCTTGAGATTTCACCTAACTCCAAACAGAATGTCAATCATTAAGAACACAAACAACAACAAATGCTGGTGAGGGTATGGAGAAATGGGAACCCTAATACATTGTTGGTGGGATTGCAAATTAGTGCAACCACTTTGGAAAACAGTATGGAGGACCCTCAGACAAATGGGAATGATCCTACCATATGATCCAGCAATACCACTTCTGGGTATCTACCCAAAAGAATAGAAACCAAACTATCAGACCAACGCATGTGTATCTATGTTTATAGCTGCACAATTCACAATTGCCAAACTATGGAAACAGCCAAGATGTCCATCGACAGATGAATGGTTTACAAAACTATGGGATATGTACACAATGGAATTTTACTCAGCCATAAAGAAGAACAAAATCATGTTATTCGCAGGGGAATGGATGGAACTGGAAAACATTATGTTAAGTGAGATTAGTCAGTCACAAAGAGTAAAAAAGCATATGGCCTCCCTAATATGCAGATGCTAGGGAGAAGATGGGGCATAAGGGGGACTCCAGATGAAAAAGGAGAAACCCTCGATAAGCAAAGAAGTTGACTTAACTGAAGGGGATGGACGGGGGAGGGGGGGAGCACCCTAATGCACATGATGTACTTTCACAAATATATCAAAGTCAATCACTAAAGTGAACTTGAGAAGGAGGGAGGGCAAGGGAGTGGGGTGGGAATTGGGGAAGGGGTTAAATGAGAAATGTGTGCATATATGCCTTTATCAGCTTGTACCTAACAAAGATGTATGATTACGATGCACCAATTAATAAAAAAAAGGATAAGGGTATTTGGTATACTTTTTCTGCATTTTTCAGTGTTAATATTTTTTCTCAAGAAGAGAAATGGTGATACATAAAATAAATATTTTGCTAAACACCTACAAGGAAGTATTATAAAAGGCCTTCATCATTGCCAAAGGTGAAGTGTCATCTTTCTAAGTTTCTCTCACAGATGCTAATCATCAAGATCACCTTTTAGCAAAATAATGATTTTTTTTTTTTGTGGTACTGGTGATGGAACCCAGGGGCATTCTACCTCTGAGCTACATCCCCAGTCTTATTTTTTGTTCTTTATTTTGAAACAGGGTCTCACTAAGTTGCGCGGAGGGCCTCACTAGGTAGCTGAGGTTATCTGCGAACCTGGATTCTCCTGTCTCAGCCTCCCAAGTACTGGGATTACAAGCATGTGCCACCATGCCTGGCTCAAAATAATGATCTTAACCATTCCAATTACAAAATCATCCAATGGGCTAGATCATTTCCTTTGTCTTCTGGGTTCCATTTGGATTTGTTTTATATAACAACAAGTGGTAATTCATGCATGGTAGAGATCTACAGGAAATACTAGATACTTAACATCAATGTCAGAAAATGAACCAAAGATGCTACAAGTACCCAGTATCTCCTACCAAGTGATGCAATAGTTTACACAGGAATGTGATGGTTTAAATCCTATAAGAAGACAAGCTAACAGACAGATTGTACAGGGTACCTGTACAGTGGGCTTTGTCCAGGTGGTAGTTCTGGAATTGTGATCTATGTAATATGATCTTCCTCTTTCATCTTGTTTTTCTTCCCAACCTGGTGGTAATCCAGATGAAGTAGGCAAAAGCTAAAGAGCAGAATAACAAGAGAACTAAATGTTAAGGAGATGAATCCTTTTAAAATGACCACATCCCTTTTTCATTGCTAGCTCTTTAAAATGAGTCATATTTTATTTTATTTTGAGCTAAAACCATTTCTTACTAAAGAAAATGGACAAATAATATATTTTCAGTGCAGTAAGAGAAAGCTTATTTTAAATCATGTTTTATTTATTTTTGTGGTATTGGAAATTAAACTCAGACAAATTTTACCTCTGAGCTACATCAGTTCTATTTATTTATTTTTTATTTTGAAAAAGGGTCTTGCTAAGTTAATGCATGCTGGCCTCAAACCTACGATCCTCTTGTCTCAGTTTTCCAAGTACTGGAATTACAGGCATGTGTCACCATGCCCAGCTTAAATCATATTTTAAAATATACAAAATAAAGTATACAGCATTTCTCTTGGAAAAAAAAAACCCCATACACAAATCTTAATGATGATTTCTAATATCAGTCCATTTTGCTAATGAGCAACCCAAAGCTTAAAAAATTTAAGTAATTTGCTAAGATACATTGTTTGTAACCTTGGTAGTTTAACTGAAGAAATTACACTCAGGTGCTGAATGAAAAGTTACCCCTGTCTTCTCTAAAGGTTGGGAAAAGGTGTTATTATAGTTTGTTACAAATTAACACAGAGAAGTCTGGTTATTTACAGGTTCACGTTAAACATTCCTGGGCCTGGCTTCCCTTTGTTATTTGGAACAGATTGACTATTGAAGCTTGAGTTGGCTCCTGAAAGTGCCTTACCATGCAAATACCATTGGCACAGTCCTCATTAGATAACTCTGTTCACCAGATGCACAGGAGCTTTAAGTACTTGGCTGACAGAATGAACCATTAGATAACCAAATTATGGAAGTTGCAGTTTAACAAATGTCTATCAGCTGGTGAGTAGATAATTGAGGTAGATATATCTGTATGATGAAATATTATGAACTACTGAGACATGCAACATGATTTGAAAAACATCACACTAAGTGAAAGAGCCAGACACTTAAGACTATATAGTAAGACTCCATACTGTATGAGATCTTTTATATGAAAGTTCTAGAAAGGCAAAGCTGTAGCAATAAAGCAGGAGAACAGTTGCTCACGGCTGAGAGTAGGCATGGGGACTGAGGTCACTTTATGGAGTGATGGAACGATTCTTAAATTGATTATGGTGACATATGACTGTACAAGAAGTCATTTAATTATATATTTTGAAGCCGGTCGGTTTTTCTGGTATGTAAATTATACCTCAAGAAAACTATAAGGGTTGGGGAGTGTAGCTCAGGGGCAGAGTGCTTGCCTAGTATGCACAAGGCCCTGGGTTTGATCCCAGTACTGCAACCAACCAACCAACCAACCAACCAACCAACCAACCACCACCAACAACAAAAATACCCAATCAATGTATTGAGGGGGAAAAAAGCGTTTTCCAGTATATAAAACATAAATCATTTCTAGGTTCTCTTGTTCATCTGTTACACTTAAAATTGTTTCCTGGGTGAATTTATCAGTCAATGAGAGTCAATATTTTCATTGTATGGGGACATTAGAAAGTACAGTGGACAAATGGCACAGATCTTTGCTTAAGCAGGTCCTGGTCTAGTAAAAGAGGACAGACAAGTGACCACAAGTGAGAGCAAGGCTGGTGAGGGGGTCCCTTGATGGCAACCATTGGCTGGGCCAGTGGATGGCAATGGTAGGTGCCCCTCTTCCTTCCTCAGCACAGGATTTGTACTCCTCTCATAGAGCAGGGCCATCTTTTTAGACATTCTGAGCTGAAGATTTTGGAGCCTCTGGAATTTCCACAGAAGCAAAAACTTTACCTTTCAAAATTGATAGCTAGTGCTGGGCGTGGTGGTGCACGCTTGTAATCCCAGCATTCGGGAGGCTGAGACCGGAGGATCCGGGTTCGAGGCCAGCTACCTAGTGAGGCCCTCTGCAACTTAGTGAGACTAAGTTTCAAAATAAAGAATAAAAAATAGGGCTGGGGGTATAGCTCGGAGGTAGAATGCCCCTGGGTTCAATCCCCAGTACCGCAAAAAAAAAAAAAAAAAAAAAAAAAAAAAAAAAAAAAAAAAAAAAAAAAAAAAAAAAAAAAAAAAAAAAAAAAAAAAAAAAAAAAAAAAAAAAAAAAAAAAAAAAAAAAAAGATAGATCACCACTCAAAATTACAAATGATCATTGGAAAAAAATGAGGAGTCCATTCCCAGGTGAGAAAGGAAATGTGCCCACAGCCAGGAGAGGGAGGGAGTTAGGACTTGAAGATAGCGGGTTTGGAAGAAAAAGCATAGATGGCAGTGAAGGTAGCAGAAGCTTTTGAAGGTGGACAAGAAGAAGGGCAGGTTGAAGAGGCTGGGAGTCCAGGAGTTTTAATTTGGTTTAAAAAAAAAAAAAAACAGCAGGGGCTATACAAGGGAGAGACAACTTCAGCACCATGAGACTTGAGTCAGGAAGAGGATGGAGGCAGGGAAACCAACAGGGAGTCAACTGCATAGGCACAAAGTTCTTAAGGTCCAAGGTGCAGCAGAGGCTAGGCTAAGAGTACCTCTGCAGAGGAGGCAGACAGTCTTGAGAATGGAGGACCAAGGCTGAAGGGAACCAGGGATTAATAAAACTCCAATCTGCCAATACAGTGCACACCTGACTGAATGATGGATCCCTGGCTTGATGCTTCATGTGCAGGGCAGAAATGGCTGCTAGATGCCATGTGTAGACAAAGCTGGATGCCACGTGCCATGCGCTGAGTAGATGCAGCTAGATACCAGAATCTTGAATTGTATGTGCACACAGCAGACCACTACCCGCCAGCACGGGATCCAACTGACAAGCCAGGTCACACAGCGGTCACCAGCATAGACTTTACTTAGATAATATGGGAGAGGCAGGTGCCCATGTTCTATCTTTAAAGGTTCCACCCTGAGTCCCTCCTCCAGAACCTCATCCCTATTGCCTCTGCTGCACTGATTCCCTGCTAGGCAGTCACACATTCACACTCAGTGTTCCAACAGTTAAATAACATGCTGAGTTTTATATTTGTATTGATGATTGAGGGGGGAGGATAAAACTCACCACAGGAAGTGTAGGGTGTTCCTCAAATGTATAGCCTTGTAAGCTGCCTCTTCTGTAGGAATGATTCTTGATGAGGAAAAAAGCAGAATATTGCCTTTAGATCTGTGCTGGAGAGGATGTGACCCTCCCCCTGCAGCTCCCTCTTCTCTCCCAGGGCTGCACAGCCTCCTGGGTGCCTGCTCTTGAATGTCCAGGTCCCTGGGCATATCCACACCTGGATTTGGGTTTTCTCCTCCACACCCATCCCAACCTCTTCTTTCTCTCGTATGCCTCATTTCAGTGGGCAGCCCCCCAGATCCTATTCAGTCTCTTGCTTTAGTGGCTCTCAAATACAGTCTCTTTCCATTGTAGTTCAAGTTTAGTTTTTTTTAATTACAAGTTTTCACCATCTGATCATTATGGCAGCAATATCCTTACAAGTTTTTCCACATTAAGTCTTATTTCCTTAAGTCCATTCTGTGTGCTACAGCCAGAGATGGAGTCCTGTCACTCTCAGGTTGGAGCCCTTCAATGACTGCTAACAGCTTCTAGGATGAAATTATAGCAAAGAATACAAGGCCTCCAGAGCTTCAGAACCTGGCCCCTCCAGCTAACTCCTGCGTGGCTACTGGACATTCCACCCAGATTACTGACTTCTTAGGAATGTGACATTCCTTCTTTCCCTTTGCCTTTATATAATGCTATTGTTACTATCTATTTTAGTTTTAAATGATATGAAAATTTATAATACACATAAATTAAATCATGATACCCACTGTAGTATTGTTTATAATAATAAAGAACTGCAAACAGTCTATCACAACAGGAGGCTGGTAAAACCTTAAGGATGACTTGTACAGTGGACCATGCCAGAGTTAGATGATTGTTTTTGTTGATTTAAAGAGGGTATATATCTATGCTGCTAAAATAGTTCAATGCCAAATAGCAAGTAAAAAACCCAAGATACCAAAATGTATGTTTAAGATGATCTCAGGAGGTTGGGGGTCTCAGTGGTAGAGCGTCTGCTTAGCTTGTATGAGGCCCTGGGTCCCATCCTCAGCACCAAACCAAACCAAAATCTCTAGCTAAAAAAATCATATATATATATATACATCTATATATACGTATATATATGTATGTATATATATATATATAATTTCAGGACAATATATGCCAAACCATTTATAGTGACTGAGGAAGTATATGTTAGAGGTAAGATGGAAGAATAAATTTTTATTTTATTCACTTCAATACCATCTCAGATTTTATCATGATCATAATATCTTTTTGTGTGTGTGTGTGTGACACTGGAGATTGAACCCAGGGGCATTCTACCTCTGAGCTACACCCCCGGTCATATTTTTTATTCTTTATTTTGAAACAGGGTCTTACTCAGTTGCGGAGGGCCTTACTAAGTAGCTGAGGCTGGCCGTGAACCTGGATCCTCCTGTCTCAGCCTCCCAAATACTGGGATTACAAGCGTGCACCACCATGCCCGGCTGATCATAATATCTTAAATAATTAATTAACAGTAACATTTGGACATTGTGTAAAACTGAAACGGTACAAAAGATATATGTCTTTTCATCCTGTTCTTTTTACAAGCAAGCAACACTACCAGTTTCCTGTTAGTCTTCAAGAAATAGCATACATATATTTACTCTGTCGTTTAAATAATTTACACAAATGGTAGCATATCAAACATTGTTCTGTACTTTGCTATTTTTCATTTATAAATATATCTTAGGAGTAGTTTCATACAATATACAAGGCCATCTCACTTCAATTGCTGCATAGTTTCTCATTATATGGATTTCATGTATTACTCTTTTGTATGTGTATGTTAATGGAGATTCAATCCAGGCGCAGTATTCGACCCAGAGGCATTCTATCTCTGAGTTACACCCTCAACCTTATTTTATTTTGAAACAGGGTCTCACTAAGTTGCAGAGGGCCTCATGAGGTTGCTGAGGATGGCCGTGCACCTGCAATCCTCCTATGTCAGACTCTCAAGTACTGGGATTACAGGCATATGCCGCCATGCCCAACTATTTAAAATTTTTTTTTTGGCGGTACTGGGGATTGAACTCAGGGGTGTTCTACCTCCGAGCTATACCCTCAGCCCTATTTTTTATTCTTTATTTTGAAACAGGGTCTCACTAAGTTGTGGAGTGACTCACTAGGTAGTTGAGGCTGGCCGCCAACCTGGATCCTCCGGTCTCAGCCTCCCGAATGCTGGGATTACAAGCATGTGCCACATTGAAAGAGTCTCACACCTGTAATCCTCCTGTTTCAGTCGCTCAAGTATTACAATTTTAGGCATGCATCACCATACCCAGTTTGTATTACTTTTATAATAATAAAAACACCAAGAGGTAAGAGAATAGGATCCTATCTGATTTATTACCAGCAAATCTATATAGCTTGTTGTCTTTGACTTACTTTTCCCACTCCCTGACCAAAAAAAATGAAATGAGTGAAAGACAGAACAGATAGAGGAAAGGAATGAAAGCAGGAAGGCAGGCAGGTTTGCTGATGGATATTTACATGGGAATTAATACACAACTGTGTACAGTGGAGCTTCATGAAGAAAGTGCTAGAATAGAAGTTAGCAACTTTGCCTGTCAAGGTCCAGATGGTAAATATTTGCTGTGAGTCAAATAGTTGCTGTTATAACTCCTCAACTCTGAAGGTGTGGTGTGAAAGCAACCAGAGACAAATGTCTTCCAGTGATTATGATAACAAACAGTTGGAAATGACCATAGCATCTTTCATCATGGTGACATATGCTGGGGTATTTGCTCCAGGATCCTGCAAACAGTAGTTTTTACAATGGTTCCTGAGTGAGAACATCATATATCTTCTTGTTTAGTCAAAGTACATCAGCTCTTAATCACACATGTGTGTTGGTGACATCTGTGATATAATGTGAAACCCTCAGTAAAACTGAGGAAAAGAAAAGCAGTCCTTAACATCCAGGGGCTGTCCTGGCCCCCACAGGCAGGATCACAAAAGTCAAGACAATGCTGTAATTGTGTTGAAACGTAGACAGAACACTGTTAAAGCCAAAAATACCAAGTATCTCCCTGTCCTGGCTAAGTGAGTGACTACTCTTTGCCAATCATTATTTTAACGTCATTACAAATAAGATTTGGGATACACAATCACAGAATTTCTCATGCTTCTTGACCACATCCAAAACAGAGCAAAGTCCTGCTTCCTAAAACCTCCTCAAAATCACCTAACAAGAGCCCAAATCCTTTAAGTCTTTTCTAACACCCTCTTACCAAGATACCCATGATGTGTATTCCTTCTTGCTAAAATGAGTAATAAATCCAACTTGTTCAAATAAAATGTATTCCTGATGGTTTTTGGATGGAAGATATTGACATAATGGACATATAGACTCTAGTGACCATTTGGATTTTCCAGGATTCTGCTCCATACTATTAGTGGGGATATTTGGGAAAGCACCACGAGGTAGCCTCAAGGTCCCTAAAACATTCATGCCCCTCAGACAAAATTTTATGTAAAAGTTGTTGAGTGGAATAATATTTATAATATAAAATCCTGAAGCCATAACAGAATCGAAGGACATCTTACTGAGCTGAACATTGGCTGGCTGATGGCTGAATTTCCATAAATAGTGAGTCTGGCATTGAATTCTTCTGCAAGATGAGTCTGAACATCAAAGTTACTTGATGGTAGAGGTGAAGGGAAGGCCTGGCTGCTATACATGGCTTCATCTTCTCTTACAATTTCCCAGTTCTAAAATAAACAGAACCAGATTGAGCTACACATACTTTAATATACTGCTATAACATGTGACTGCAAATGAGAATAAGAAAACCATTTATACCTCAGAAGATTCCCGGTTCTCAACACTTTCTGTTTCCTCAGATATTTGCCTCCTGGTGGTAAATGCACGTTGTGCTTGCAGGTGAACGCTGCCACTTTCAGCATCTGTGAGGTCGTCCCTGGATTGCAAGGGTAAAAAGCTATCACTCATGTCTTAACATAGTTAAAATGATAGAGATTCTTGATCATTTAAAAAATACTTATGTTGGATTTATTTATTATTTATTGTATTTGGAGCTGGGTGTGGTGGCACATGCCTGTAATCTTAGCACTTGGGAGGCTGAGACAATAGGATCACAGGTTTGAGACCTGCCTCAGCAACTTAGCAAGACTCTCAGGAACCTAGTGAGATCCTGTTTCCAAATAAAAAATAAATAGGGCTGGAGGTGTACCTCTGAGATAGAATGCCCCAGGGTTTAATCTGTAGCACCAAAAAAAAAAAAAAAAAAAAAGAAGAATTTATTGTATTTCGCTAAAGGTTATTTCAACATGCATAAATTAAATTGTGAACACAATGGCACCTTCAGAGTACTTTATGGAGTTAAAGTTTGAAAATACATAACATGTCAGATATTTTAATTCATCACTGAGCCTATACTGTCTGAAACACGGGTACTCAAAAATATTTGTTGAATGAATATTAGAGAGTTTTGTAAATAATTTCACTATATTATTATTTCATCATGTCATTACAGAGTAAAATCTAAAGTAGCTCTACAGTTACATATATATCTTCATGAGTCAGATAATATATTGACAGAATTGATCTTAACAAAGAATAACTGGCCAATGTGATGTTCTGATACATATATACATTGTAATAGTCAAATCAGAGTATTAAGCATATTCATCACCTCGTATTTTCTTTGCAGTAAGAACATTCAAAATGTTCTCTTTTAGGTGTTTTTGAAATATTCAACCAGGCATGGTGGCATATGCCTGTAATCCCAGTACTTGAGAGCCTGAGACAGAAGGACTGCAGATTGAGGATAGCCTCAGCAACTTAGTGAGACCCTCACCAACTTAGCAGGACCCTGTTTCAAAATAAAAATAAAAAGGGAGGTAAAATGCCCCTGGGTTCTATTCTCAGTACAAAAAAAAAAAAAAGAAAGAAAGAAATATTCAATACAATATTGATTATCAGTCACCCTATTGTGCAATAGAACATCAAAACTTATTCTATCTGGTGGCATCTGTTAATAATTCCTTCCTTAACCCTTCAGTCTTTGGAATACCAGTTATTGTACTATAGCTGGTTAAACCATAATTTTGATAGATGGTTTTAAAGGAAATGTTTCAGATTTTTTTTCCATCTGAATATTTGATTTTTGCTACGTGAAAATGACGTCATAGTGAAAGAAATATGAGTCTACTCAAGTCAGGCTTGCCATAATACTGAGGTATGCAATAAGGTAATTTTGCAGATTTTATAAGTTTCTTAGTTTTGTAATCTGTATGTCATTCTACAGAAATTGATGTCCCTGTGCCAAGAATAACATGGATTGCTAATTTACCTTGGAAGGATCTGAGAACACAGAGTATCTCTGAAAATGCTAGGATATATCAGATTCAAAATGAGAACCAAAAAATTAGGTTAATGGACAAGTAAGAAAAATTATAAATATGTGTCAAATAGTAAAAGACTAAAAAAGTCATATAAGGCTATGTGAAAGGAGAAATGAAAGAGGATTTGATAATAAATATGAATAATGAGAGAATTTAGAAATGTATATACAGTCTGGTGGTAAAAGAAAAATGTCACTCAGGAGCCACAAGTCAGAATACATCAAAGGTGCTAGGCTTGGTGGCACACACCTGTAATCCCTGTACTTGGGGAGGCTGAGACAGGAAAATCACAGACTTGAGGCCAGCCTCAGCAACTTAGCCAGACCCTGTGTCAAAATAAAAAATAAAAGGGCTTTGTGTGTAGCTTGGAGGTAGAATGCCCTTGCATTCAATCTGTGGTACCAAAAAAGGGGGGGGGGGAAGAGTATGTCAAAGGCCATTCTGTCTTTGATCTGTGCACATTGGAAGAGATTGGAAAATGGATGTTTAACACAAAACCATAATTATTCGGTCACCTATTTTACAAATAATTCATATTTTAAAAATAAGGTACTGTAGAAAATAACATCTTATTATATCTTAATAATCATAAAATTTCCAGGATATTTAAAATCAGTTTCAAAAGAAAAATGTATAATTTGTGGCTGTATAATAATTAGTAGTTAAGCTGGGTATGATGGTACATGCTTGTAATCCCAGCATTTGGGAGACTGAGACTGGAGTATCCGGGTTCACAGCCAGCCTCAGCTACCTAGTGAGGCCCTCTGCAACTTAGTGAGACCCTGTTTCAAAATAAAGAATAAAAAATAGGGCTGGTGGCATTGCTCGGAGGTAGAATGCCCCTGTACCGCAAAAAAAAAAAAAAAAAATTAGTAGTTTATTAAATTAAGACTACTATAAAAATGGCACGTATGATGAGTTAAATAATTCTGAATATTATCAAATCATATTTTAAAAATAGCTGTGAAAGCACTTTTTAAGCTGTGCTATAAAAATCCTGTCTTAAAGTTTACAGGTCTTTAGACCGCCCTGATGTATCCAGATCTCTCTCTCTCTCTCTCTCTCTCTCTCTCTCTCTCTCTCACACACACACACACACACACACACACACACAAAGTCATCTGCATTTACTGAGGTGTTGGTCTTTTCCACTGCGTTCTTCTAGATTCATGGTTTACATAGTATGTCCTTCCAAGGACATCCTGCCTCTCTTCCCATCCTGGAGGTAGAGGAGAAGGTTCTTGTTGCTGTTGCAAATGGCAAGCAGCATTTGGTTGGTCCAAAACAACCCAGCCAGGCTGAAAAACAGAATGGAAACAATTAGGCATACACTCAATTTTTTTACTTTATAATTTTTTAAAATTATATGCTTTTTAAACTTTATAAATTATATGCTAAAGGAAATTTAAAAAGAGATTTATCATGTTCAGTTCCAGAAACTATACATAAATCGAATTAGCACATTCTCAACTATTTTTATTTTTTATTTTTTTGTACTGGGGATTAAACCCAGGGGAAGTCAACCTCTGAGCCATACCCCCAGCCATTTTTACTTTGAAACAGAGTCTTACTAGGTTGTTCAGAATCTCACTAAGTTGTTGACGCTGGCCTCGAAACTGCAATCCTCCCATCTCAGCCTCTCAAAGTACTGGGATTACAGGCATGCTTCACCACACCTGGCTTCATCCTCAACTCTTAAGATCATAATATGAATATTTTATGATAATGAATTTATTTCCCAAATGATGACCATTTAAATTTTATTTGGAAATATTTTAATACTTTCAAAAAACTTAAAAAGCATATCTAATAGAAAAATGGGGAAAAATTTAAAATGAACAAATATTGGTGTAAAGTTGGAAAGCACCAAGAAA
>PVLC010034965.1:0-16600 GCA_004027655.1 Graphiurus murinus | reverse complement strand
TTTTGCGGTACTAGGGATTGAACTCAGGGGCATTCTACCTCCGAGCTACACCCCCAGCCCTATTTTTTATTCTTTATTTTGAAACCGAGTCTCACTAAGTTGCGGAGTGCCTCACTAGGTAGCTGAGGCTGGCCGCGAACCCAGATCCTCCGGTCTCAGCCTCCCGAATGCTGGGATTACAAGCGTGCGCCACCACGCCCGGCTTTTATTCTTTATTTTGAAACCGAGTCTCACTAAGTTGCGGAGTGCCTCACTAGGTAGCTGAGGCTGACCTCGAACCCGGATCCTCCAGTCTCAGCCTCCTGAATGCTGGAATTACAAGCGTGTGCCACCACGCCCGGCTCCTCGACTCTCACTTCTAAATAATCAGCCTGCAGGACATGCCCACCTGCTGTGCACTCCTGACCCAGGCCGCCTTAATGCCATTGGTGGCCCAGTGGGCGTAATGGCAGTGGTGGCCAGCTCTCAGCAGAGCTCCTATGGTATGTGCTCAGGCCATACAGAGTTGGGGGCTTCTGGGCAGACTGGGGGCTAAACAAGTCCTGCCCCCTCCTGGAGCCCTAGCCAAGTGGTGTCCTGGCCAGAGCTCACCTCCCTCCCCTCCATGTCTCTCCCCACCCTGTCCCATGCCCCTGCCTGCCTCCTCTCCCAAGACACACACAGGCTGGTCCCAGCTGCAGACTCGAATTATTTTATTTTGCTCTTTCCAGTTCGAAGCTACTATCATGGACATTTAGTTATACAAATGACACTTACAAAAAAATAAAAGACCAAGACACCCGGAATGAGATGCATGGTGGTGGTGGAGGAGCTGACGGGGTGGGGTGACGGGAGCCTGGGGCCTGAGGATGGCCCAGAGCTCCCAGCTGAGGGGGGACGCCTGGCTTCATCCTGCCCAGGAGACCCGAGGTGTCCGGTCAGACGTGGAGCACCAATCATGGCAGGGTGCCGGCTGAGGCAGGAGGGGCCCAGGGCTGGGCTGGAGAGAGGGAAGGGGCCAGCTAGGGAAGTGGGGGCAAGTGCCCAAGATCCACCCCAAGACCACTCATAACTACAACCAGGCTTGCCCAGGCGCCTCCAGCGGGAACATTAAACATCAAAAAAAAAAAAAAAAAAAAATACTGATTTGGTCATTTTCTGCTTCCAGTCGAGCCAGGGTGAAAGGAAAGAGACAGGAGCAGGGTGTACCCCCACCTCCAAATGTGCAGGGGCAGACAGGGCAGTCTGCTTGGAAAAGAGGCTGCCTTCCAGTCACGACCCAGAAAACCCAGGGCTGGCAAGTCTGGGCCCACATCTAGCTTCTGCCCCACCCGAAGGCTGCCCTCCTGGTGCAGGGGGGCAGATGGTGTCCCAGCGAGGGTCCCCCAGGCTCTGGGTGGGGAGAGGGTGTCCGGAGGGGGCAGGGATTTCCAGTCACCCGCGCCTGGCGCTTCTTTTGGGCTACTTCTCCCTGGGGAAATAAGGCTCAGAGTCGTCTGAGGTCAGAAGAAAGAGGTGCCGGCCTCACCCCACGGCAGAGAAGAGGGCAGAGGAGTCAACAGGGGACAGCGGGGGAGGGGACTGTTTCCCCTGGGGTTTCCAGTTTAAAAGGCAGGGGGCTCGCCACCTGCCTCGGGGCTGCCTGGAGAAAAGGATTAGCAGAAGGGACTGGAGGCACCACCCAGGAGGACTCGGGGCAGGGCCCTAGTACTCCCAGAGCGAGGCGGGGTCCAGGGTCTCAGCACAGGCCTTCAGGACCCCAGCGTGGTCCCCCTTCAGGTAGCGCCCGCCCGCCTTGATGGCCACCTTGTTGTAGTCGCAGAACTCGAAAAAGAAGTCCACAGGGACGTCGCTGCTGCTGGTGACAGAGGAGTCGCTGCCCACTGTCCAGTACTTGCCCGTGGAGTCTGGGGAGCAAGACCCTGTGAAGCTGTATCCCCCACTTGCCCGCCCGCCCTCCAGCCCTGCCCAGCGCCCACCCCACATGGCTTTCCCTCTCCTCTTTTTTTTTTTTTTTCTTTTTCGGTTCTGGGGACTGAATTCAGGGCATTCTACCTCTGAGCTAAATCCCCAGTCCTATCTTACTTTGAAACAGGGTCTCTAAATTGCTGAGGTTGGCCTCAAACCTGCAATCTTCCCATCTCAGCTTCCCAAGTATTAGAATTACCGGCATGTCCCGTGGTACCTGGCTTCCTCCTCTTCTTCAAGGGCTAACATTCCCCCTCTAACCTGCTTCTAGAACCAAGTGGGGTCCCTATGCCCTCAATCCCCTCCTGCCCGTGCTAGACACACAAACAGGTTCTGAATCCAATTCAGCAGCTCTGGAGTTGGGGTCCCCCCACCCTGCATTTCAGTCCCTTAGCTGCAGTATGTCCAGCTCACCTCTCACCTTCCCTGTCCCCGTCTGGCTAGGCACTACAGATAAGAAGAGAGGGGTGGCTCCCTGCAGCCCTGACAGCAGCCCCTAAGCCAAAGGGTTTCTATGCAGCACTGCCCTAGAACCTGCCTTTGATGTTGTAGGCGCCATCATTGAACTCAAGCTGGAAGACGTCGTAGTTGGAGCGGTTAGCATCCAGGGTGCCGGTGACCTTGCGGCAGCCAATGAAGCCGTGCTCCCCACGGAGCACAATGATGGGGCGGTTGATCAGCTTCATGAGGAAGAGTTCTGCATCCCCTGTCCAGGGATGGAGGGAGCAGTGAGCCTCAGGACAGTGGGCGGGTAGGGGCTGGGACAACCAGGGAGTGGCTCAGAGAGGGAGAGCGTGAGGCTGGGGGCTCACACAGCATTGTCCTGGTAAGCTGGGGCGAGGCCAGTTTGGGGGGTTGCCCAGCATACAGCGCCCGCTGCAAGAGGGGCCAGCAAGTGACCACCCTCCAGGAGGGTGTGAGGACAGCACTGGGGACCCAGAGGCTCAGGGGTGTGGCCATTGGCAGCTACCTGCTGTCTCCACAGACGCGGCTAGCTGCCCATTCTTCTTGGCGGTCACAAATTTGCCATTGGACGCTCGCAGTGTGATGCGCCGATCACGCCACTCGATGTCAAAGTAGCAGCTGGCATTCCTGGAGGGTGGGGACAAGGTCAGGGGGCTGCCTGGGTCCCACAGGCAGGGCCAGGCTGAAGGGCAAGCAGGGTGACAGGTGGGACACTCACTTGGTGGACGCAGTGGACTGCACGCCCCCGGTGGCGGTCAGCGTCCAGTACTTGCCCGTGTGGGTGCGGAAGGCGCACTTTCTGGTGTCACGGTCGATTTCCAGCTGGAAGGTCTCCTGGTCAGTCTCTTCATCCTGATTGGCCGACAGATCCATCCCTGTGGAAAGGGAGCCCTCAGCTGATACAGGGTACCCTCGTCCCCTAGTTCACCCTTGAATTCTAGTACAGGGGGGTGCGGCAGGGCAGGGGCAGAGGAGACCCCATGGTGTGGCTCAGACCCCTCTGCCCGAACATCAGGAGTAGCAGACAGGACCCAGACAGGGCCAGCAGGTCAAAGGCGAAGGCCAGCACAGACGCTTTCACCTTCCTTTCTCTGAGTACAGAAGTAATACCTGCCAGGCGCGGTGGTGGACACCTGTAATCTCAGTACCTGGGAGGTTAAGACAGGAGGATCACAAGTTTGAGGCCAGCCTTGGCAACTTAGAGAGACTCTTCTCAAAATAAGAAACAAACAAAATAAAAAATAAAATAGGAGCCAGGCACACACTTGTAATCCCGGCATTCGGGAGGCTGAAACCTCAGCTGCTTAGTGAGGTACTCCGCAACTTTGTGAGACCCTGTTTCAAAATAAAGAATAAAGCCGGGCGTGGTGGCGCACGCTTGTAATCCCAGCATTCGGGAGGCTGAGACCAGAGGATCCAGGTTCGCGGCCAGCCTCAGCTACCTAGTGAGGCACTCCACAACTTAGTGAGACTCGGTTTCAAAATAAAGAATAAAAAATAGGGCTGGGGGTATAGCTCAAAGGTAGAATGCCTCTGAGTTCAATCCCCAGTACCGAAAAAAAAAAGAATAAAAGCCGGGTGTGGTGGCACATGCTTGTAATCCCAGCATTCGGGAGGCTGAGACTGGAGGATCCGGGTTTGCGGCCAGCCTTAGCTACCTAGTGAGACACTCCGAAACTTAGTGAAACTCGGTTTCAAAATAAAGAATAAAAAATAGGGCTGGGGCCAGGCATGGTGGCGCACACTTGTAATCCCAACATTTTGGAGGCTGAGACTGAAGGATCTGGGTTCGTGGCCAGCCTCAGCTACCTAGTGAGGCACTCTGCAACTTAGTGAGACTCGGTTTCAAAATAAAGAATAAAAAATAGGGCTGGGGGTATAGCTCGGAGGTAGAATGCCCCTGAGTTCAATCCCCAGTACTGCAAAAAAAAAAAAAAAGGGCTGGGGGTATAGCTCGGAGGTAGAGTACCTCTGAGTTCAATCCAGTACCGCAAAAAAATTAAATAAATAAGTAAATAATAAAAAAATAGGGCTGGGGGTGTAGCTCAGAGGTAGAACGCCCCTGAGTTCAAACCCCAGTACTGCAAAAATAAAATAAAATAGGGCTGAGAATGTAGCTGAAAGGTTCAATCCCCAGTACCACCAAAAAAAAGGCATGATGGCACATGCCTATCATCCCAGTACTTGGGAGGCTCAAACAGGAGGATTGCAAGCTCAAGGCCAGCCTCAGCAATTTAGCAAGACCCTATTTCAAAATAATAATACTAGACCTGGTGGCGCCTGCTTCTAATTTCAGTACTTGGAAGACTGAGACAGAAGGATCACAGATTTGCAGCCAACCTCAGTTTAGTGAGACCCTGTTTCAAAATAAAGAATAAAAAATCAGGCTGGGGGTGTATCTTAGAGGTAGAACGTAGAATGTCCCTGGGTTCAATCCCCAGTACCGCAAAAAAAAAAAAAAAAACAACCCAGGTGTGGTGGCCCATGCTTGTAATCCCAGTGCTTGGAGAGCTGAGACAGAAGAATTGAAGGTTCGTGGCCAGCCTCAGCATTTGGTTAGGCCCTTCACAACTTGTTGAAACCCTGTGTCAAAGTAAAAAATAAAATAGGTCTGGAGATACAGCTCAGAGGTAGAATGTCCTTGGGTTCCATTCCCAGTACCACACACACACACACACACAAAGCCAGGTATAGTGAACCATGCCTGTAATCCCAGTGCTTGGGCAACTGAGATAGGAGGATCCCAATTTCGAAGCCAGCCTGGGCAACTCAGAGAGACTGGCAGCAACTTAGCAAGACCCTATTTCCGAATAAAAAATAAAACAGGGCTAAAGGTGCAGCTCAGAGGTAGAATGCCCCTGGATTCAATCCCTAATACCACAAAGAAAATAATAAATAAATAAGGCTGAGGGGTGCCCCGGGTTCAATCCTCAGTACAGGAAAAAAGAAAAAAGAAAAACAACAACAAAAAAGAAGTAATACTGTTGAACAAGCCAACCACAAAAGCCATCTTTTTGTGTGTGTGTGTGATACCAGAAATTGAACCCAGAGGCATTCTACCTCTGAGCTACACCCTCAAGCCTGTTTTTTGAAACAGAGTCTCACTAAGTTGTAGAGGGCCTCACTAAGTAGCTGAGGCTGACCACGAACCTACAATCCTCCTGTCTCAGACTCCCAAGTACTGAGATTACAAGCATGCACCACCACACCCAGCTCACAAAGGCATTCTTGATCCAAGAAGGAGAATTCTGGAGGTTGTTAATATATGTTGTGGTTATATAAGAAACGACCTCTTTTTTTTTTTTTTTTTTTTAAGGTACAGATGGAAGTATTTCAGGATAAAACGCCCTGGTGTCAGGGATTTGCTTTAAATACAACTAAAACCATCACATACAGCACAGATGGAGCTGTTTGGGCAGAACACCGCCTCTGGCGGGGTGGGGGTGGGGATACGTGGGTTCATTCTTCCTGCTTCCGTGAATGTGTGAAGTTTAAAAGAGTAAAGTTCCTTTCAGAAGATTTAGAAAACTCATAAAAGCATAAAAATGAAGTCATATATGTTCCTGCCTCCTATCACAGGACACCGAACACAAAGCACCCCATCCTTCTCTCTCATGTATAAGCATGTCGGTCACCCAGGTGTGCATATATGCTCTGTCTGGGTTTGTGAGCTCTTTCCTGCATAACGTCTATACAGGTTCCCACATCACAAAATAATCTGATGTGGCTGCCTCCTCCCCGCCCTGCAGCACAGTGGCTGTGCTTTGCACATCCCTGTTGATTCCTCCAGCTAACTCTGAAGTAGGGTCCCTGGTCCCAATGCAACAAAATCGAGTTCCCCAAGTGCCCTGGATTCTCAAAACTGCAGTCTCTGCGCTAGGCCAGGTGTCTGGCATTGGGTGGCTGGCGGCTGTATCCTCATCTGGTGAGGCAGGAGTTGGGGCGGTGGGTGACATGCACCAGCCCACAGAGGGCGGAAGGCTGGCAGGGGCGGAAGCGGCACCAGGAGGACCCACCTTTAGTTCACAGCACGCAGGGGGCTCAAGGGTGGCGTCCTAACCCAATCCCCACAGTGTCGGCAGTGGAGACCCTCACCCACACTTCACAAAGAGCCTGAGAGGTGGCATGTCTTTGTCCCAAGGTTGCATGGTGGGAAAGTAAGGGGTCTGCTGGCTCTCAGGAGGTGGGGGGGCTGACCGCTGGCCACGCCCTCCTTCCTCCCATCCAGCCTCCTGGACAAGGCCCTGCCCCTCTGAGAACCTCTGGGCCCCCCTCCTGCCTCCTCTGCTCACCCCCCAGACCCTGTTGGTAACTGGATTCCCAGAGGAGCCTGGGAAGAAGATGGGGTGAGTCAGCAAGAGGTGGCTGCTTCAAGGCTACACCCCAGGGAGCACACTCTGAGCTGGGGTCCCTCCTTGCTGAAACCACAACCGCAGACCTGCCTAGCCCCGCCCTGCCAGAAAGGCCCAGAGGCAGCTGGAACTATCAGGACCACCCTCTCACCTCAGTCCACCCAAAAAGGGGGCACACCTCTGCGGGCAGGGCAAGCGCTGAGTCAGCAGAGTCAGGCCAGCTGGCCGGATGGCCACGCCCCTGCTCCGGAAAGCTGCAGGGCCACCTGCCCAGTGTTCCTGACCAGAGGGAAGGAAGGAAAGGGATCGGAGGGAAATCACCTCAGGACCACCCTAACAGCACAGCAGAGAGGGGCCCCCGATTCTGGGTGAAGAAGGCAAAAGGGGACAGAAGCCAAGTCCGCAGGGCAGCCTGGACCCAGGGCTCAGAGGGCTGGCCCTCCCACAGCCCTGCAGATAACCCAGTGCTGCCAGCTGTGCTGGGGAGCCGGCCCCTTCTCCAGACTGGAGGCTAGGGCTGGGTGTGGAGCCCAAAAGCAGAGCACTCGGGTAGCACGTGTGAGGCCCTGGGGCGCACCCCCAGCACCTCAATCAATGCATGAGACTTGCTGTCTGAGCTTTGTGCAGCCACTAGTATCATGTCAGCTTTAATTCTTCCAGAAACTCCATAAAATTAACATTGTCCTCCAGGACAGAAGACAGGGAGGCAGGCAGCCATGGCCACTTGCCCGGGTCCTCAGACTCCACCAGCCTGTTGCGTCTAGTCTAGTCTAGTCCTGGGAAGGTTTGATAGTGCATCTAGGCCAGTAAGGCACTCACCAAACTCTGCCTCAGTTTCCCTACCTGCCAAAAGGGCCCAGTCTCTCCATTCTGCTAGGAGGGTAAAAGGATTCAAGGGCCTGGCACCAAGTAGATACCAGCTCCTCCTGCCCCAGCAGGAAGGGGTAGAGGAATGGGAGCTGCCCCCCCACCCCCATCCAGCAGGGCTTTCCAAGGCCCCAATCAGCAGAGAAAGGCCCCACTCGACCTTGGAGTCTCTAATTGGAGCTGCGTTACTATGGGAACGGGTTTTCTGTGGGATTTTTCTTTTCATCAACAGTGAGCACAGAAAACCTGAGTCACAGGCTCACAGGAGCCCACAACGCATCTCCCGCCCCCTCCAGGGAGCCCTGGGCTCCTGCCTGTCCTCCACCCTGACTCCCTGCTCCCAGCCACTCTCTGGGTTGGCTCAGAGGGGGCACCCCCTCCGTTTCCCTCCCTCCTTTGGCCCTCAGCACCCTCAGGCCTTAGCAGCTCCCACACTCCCCTGGCTTGTCCAAAATAGACATCTCCCCAACCTGGTCCTATTGAAGAGAAGGTCCTGCAATCCTCCCTGGCCTCATCTCATCTTCCTCTTTCTTGTCATCTCTTCAAACTGATCCCCACAAATCCCTCGTCCACTCTTCCACAAGCCATTCCATGCCCAATAGGGCAAACTCTCACACTATCTTACAAAGCCCAGCCTGATCAGCCCCTTGAGTGGCAGGGACAGGGCACTTCAGGAGCCAGGCTGCAGACCAGCTAGCTCCAGGGCCTGGCGTGGAGCCCCAGATGCAAGTGGCAAGAGGCAGTGAGACAAGATGGACAGAGTGGTGAAGCATGGTCTGGGGTTGAACTGGAGCCAGCACAGGTGAGGATCCTGAGCAGGAAGGATCCACGTGGATAAGGGCGTGTGCCGGACAGAACCAGCCTCTGATGAGTGGCTTCCTCCCAGCAACAGTCAGCCCCAGGGAGCCTATGCCCTTCAGAGGTGGGAAACTGAGGCTGGAGGGCAGGAAGTAGTTTCTGCAGGGAGCGCCCTGCCCCCACAGGCCTGCAGGGATGACTCACATCCTCCTCCTCCTTTCTGGCTGGCTTTCCCAACATGTGCTGCACAGGCCCGCCTCCTGCCACGAAGGCCAGTCCAAGATGGCCTCTGCAGACACGCCCCCCAGTCACCTCCTTCCCACCCCAGGAAGCCCTGGGGGTTAGGTCGACATGGGGCTGAGATGAGAACCCCAAGACCTGAGACCGGTGGGAGCCGGACCTGGGACCCCAAGCTCCCTCCCCCAGTTTCGTGTCCCTTTAAACTCCATGATGAGCCAACGTGGCCAGACTCCAGTTTCTGGCTCCTCCTGCCCCATCATCCTGAATCACAACTGTGGCGCCCCCAGTGAGCTTCACTAGACAGGGGACATCTGCCTGGGCTCGCCAAAAACACCCCCAGGCTCTCTGCTCCTCCCTCATCTTCTCCGGGGGAGCAGGTCTCCTCTTGAGAACTGTCCCAGGCTGTTGGTCTGCGGGTCCCTCCAGCCCCATTCCCCACCCTCACAAGCTTCTTCCCAGACGGTCTGGGAAGTGTGCCATGTGCCCTCCTGCCACAGGGCCCTTGCACAGGCTGCTGTACCCTCTGCCCCTCCACGCATTTGTTACAAGCTACCTTCTATTCCTCCTCCAGGTCAGCTTCAAGTGTCTTCCTCAGAAAGGAGCCCCCTCCCCATGTAATCTGAGACATTCACTCTGTACCCCAGTGTTTTCCTTAACACTTTAGTCATGTCCCCAAAATGTGTTGTTTTCACTCAGTCCCAGTACAAACTCAATGTTTGCTCCACAGGTGGAAATTGTAACACACCCAGACGTGTGAGACTTCTGTCACATCTGAGGGGGGTTTGGGGGGCTCAAACAAGAGCCCATTCTGGAGTCAAATATACACAGCTGTGCATGCTGCTGACTTGCTGTATGACTTAGGGAAAGTAGCTTCACCTCTCTGGGCCTTAATTCAGCAAACTCGGGCCCCACCCAGGTCTCCACCTTCACCCCCACTACCATTGGAATCTGGCCTCCCTCCAGAACCCACAACCAGGAGAATGGCCAAGAGCTCCCCCCACTGAAAGGGAAGGGGGCCACTGACTGGGCTCCCATCCAGGTATCTCCTGCCTGAGGTCCGATTTCCCATCCAAGGGAGCAAGATCCTCGCAGGCCCCTCCAGGAAGCCTCTAGCTGCAAACCGCCTCTTGGCAAAGGAGAGGAGCGGACGCCAGAAGGAAGCGAGGCCGCCGAGGGGGAGGATCTGAGAAAGAAGGCAAAGAGGGGGGCTTAATGCTGGCGCCCAGGCTGGTCGGAAATGGCCTGCCTGCGGGAAGTCCTGGAGCGGACGGATCCAGTTGCAGCCAGTTGTTCGCGGCAGGGCCCTTGGGGATGGATCCACTCCAGGGTAGGGACTTCCCAGGGGAGCCGGGCTGGGGTCGCCCGCCGCGCGCCGAGGACGCCCTCGGACGCCCGCAGCGCCGGGCTTGGGAGGCGCGCGCAGGCAGGAGTGCTTGGCGCACCGCCATCGGTGCCACGCCGCTGGCCGGCCGCAACGCGAGGAGGCAAGCCGCCTCCCGGGGCGCTTCGGGACCGGACACTGCGCCTGGACAGCGCCTGGGGGCGGCGCCGGGACTTCCTCCGCAGGAGGACCCGCCGCAGCCATCCCCTCCCCCGCACCGCCGCATCTGGTTTTCCCATCTGCAGAGACCAAGCAGGACAAAGGGGGAGAGGGAGGGCCCAGCCGAGGCGACCCGCCCCCCGGCTCACAAAGGCCGCGGCCTCCAGCGCGGGGCAGGCGAGGGAGGAGGGGCTGGGGGGGAAGGGCAGACACTCCTGGCGCCCCCCCACCGTCAGGGGCCGACGGGGCCCGTCTGCTCAGGAGGTGCAGAGGCCAGGAGCGCCTGGAGATAAGGAGCCCACCCCGCTGGGATCAAATGCCCCGCTAACCTCCCCAACCTCGCCAGCGACAGGCGTAGGGGGATGGGGAGGTCCTGTGCCAATGGTGACCGTCGCCTCCGCCCTCGAGCTAAAGGCCCGCCTAAGAGAGAGGGCACGAGGAAAGGGGTGAGGGGGCCCCCTCCCCAAGAGCTGGAGCCGTGGATTGGAGGATCAGCGCGCGTGGGGAGAACCCAGGTTGGGCGAAGGTGGTATGTAGGGTAGCCCCTAGACTGGGCCTAGAGAGCCCCAGGACCCCAGGGTGGGGGGTGTGCAGCAGCGCCAGAAGATGGACAAGGCCCCACCCCTCGCCCCCTCCTCCGGGCGGGAACGTGCGTCCCGCGGCGGGGCGGGGTGGCCTGAGCGCCTAGTGGGGGCGCACCGGGCGCTGGGGATTACAGCGGCGCCGCCTGCAAGAAAGGGCGGGAGTCTGGAAGGATGCGGGTGGGGTGCGCTTTTGTGCACCGACCGGGAGACGCAGGGCAGCTTCCCCACTCACCCTGGCGCGTGGACACGTTCCTCTCGTTGGCTGCCTGCAGCACCACCTGGGCGCAGCTCTGCTCCAGAGCGAAGAGCTCGTCCTTGCCCACCTTGGTGGCCTTGCCTGCCTTGAGCGTGCCGCTGGGCCCCGACGGCGCCAGGTAGCGGCCTTCGCAGTCGCGGAAGGCCACCTTGCCGGAGCGGAACTCCAGCGTGTAACCGGTGGCGGGCTCGGGGCGCGCCACCAAGCGCCCGTCGTGGCGCAGGAAGCGATGGTCGGCGGTCTGCACGCTGTAGCGCTGGTCCTGGAAGGCGAGCGTGATGAGCGAGTCGACGCCCCAGGGCACATCGCGGTCCACGGCGATCTCGTCGGCCGGCCGCGCGCTCAGGTGCGCGTAGCGCTTGCGGGTCAGGCTGTAGATGTTGACCTGCGGGTGCATGGCGATGTGCACGCTCCACTTCTCGGCCGGCGACACGGTCTGCGCGAAGCACGACAGGCGATCCTCCGTGCCGCCGAAGTAGCGCCGGTGCGCCTCGGACTGCAGAGACCAGCGGCCGTCGTCGTGCGCTACGATGAGGAAGCGGCAGTCGGGGCCGGGCACCTCGGACTCGCAGGTCACGTTGCCATCCTTGTCGGCCGCCAGGTAGCGGCCCAGGTGGCTGCGCAGGCACACAGCCGCGCTGCCCGCCTCGTCGGGCGGCTGCTCCAGCGTCCAGATCTGCTTCTTCTTCAGGCTGCTAGCCGACGCGTTCACCTTGAACCCGAACGCCTCGGCCGTCAGGTACTTGTTGCCGCAGTTGATGAGGCCGAACTGGATCTGCACCGCCTCGGCGGTGCCGTTGGCGGTCATGGTGGCGGCGGGCGGAAGCCCCGGCGCGGCCCGGGAGGTGGGTGGCGGTCCCCTCGGCGGCGCCCCTGCTCCTTTGTTCGGCGGCCGCGTCCCGCGCGTACCCTCCGCAGCGCTCCACAAAGCCAGCCCGCCGCGCCCGGCACTTTATAGGCGGGGTGACGTCAGCACGCGAGGCCCCGCCCCGCCCGGGGCTCGGCTGGGGAGGGCGCGGGGCGGCCAGCGGGCTATGCGGCATCTGGCCCTGGGGGGCGCGGGTGCGGCTCGGCCCTTTGAGTCCGCTGCTTCTGCGTCCCAGGCCTCTGCGGCCTCTGCAGCCTCTGCCCGCTCCCGAATGCCTCGCCCCAGCTCCTGCTTTGGCGCTCTCCGTGTAACCCCTAGAACGCCCCCCCCACACACTCCGCACACACAAGCCTGGAGAGGAGAAAGGAGCAGCCAGATGGGAGGTGACATTAGGATCTGGGGCGCCCCAGGAGGTGGCCTTAAAACGAGGGGCCTTGAGTAGCCAGAGATAGGTAGAAGCAGGATGGGAGCCCAGAGGGCATGATGAATAGCAGCAGGTCAGGCCAGGAGCTGCCTAGGGGTCTGCAGATCCCAACCGCCCAACCCAGGGTGTTTCCGAGGCCTTGCAGCCTGACCATCCCCAGCAGAGACTGTCGTCCCCTGAGGCTTCCGTCCCAGGACCATTGCCCCTGAAAACCACTCATCCCAGCTGGCTCAAATGGGTCTCAGTGAGAGTGGCGGAATCAGTGGCTAAAGTCCCCATTCTGGCTACCCGGCAGGGCTGGAATTACTTACTGCCCTCTATCAATGAGGCGGATCAAAGAGATTGGGCAGCCCTGGGCCAATACAGCCCAGCACAGCAGGTCTCTGTACCTTCCACTCCTGCACCCAGAGCCCCAACTTCAGAGGGTGTGACTGGTTGCAGCCTCATCCTTCAGGACCCCGGCGCTCCATCCTCAGAAGGGACATTTCCTACAAACACCACCTCCCACCACCCTGTCTAGGAACACTTCCCCTTTCTGAGA
The DNA here is from genome assembly GCA_004027655.1 of Graphiurus murinus. Classification (NCBI taxonomy): domain Eukaryota; kingdom Metazoa; phylum Chordata; class Mammalia; order Rodentia; family Gliridae; genus Graphiurus; species Graphiurus murinus. The sequence goes on along the minus strand of PVLC010034965.1, from coordinate 3,718 downwards.
CTTTCTCTGGGACATTCCCCACATGCCAAGCAGGCCCGTGGAATGCCAGCATGACCACAGGCTGCCCACAGGATCTCCCAGGCTCAGGCCAGGGATACTGAGCCGGCCACCCCCAGCTGGCCTCCCAAAGACCTTGCCCCTTGCTCTGCAGCTGTGCCTTGCCCTGCCTCCAGCAACATCTCCAGGGATTTTCAGGGAGGAGGGTCACCTCACCATGGCTCAGCTGGGTTCACTGGCAGAGCCTTAAGCCTCAGCCCAGGAGTGCCTGCAGCATCTCCTCCCCTAGAGCCTATCCCACCACCAGAAAATCAGAAGTTTCTCCTTTTGAGATCAGCTAATGTGCCATGCAGCCCTACCCTTGAAACCCAGCAGAGCCCACTGGCTGTATGACTTGGGCAAGTTACTTAGTCTCTCTGAGCCTCTGTTTCCTTTTTGGTAAAAGAGACACCAATCCCCCAAGTCAAGGAGATCCAAGAGTCCCTGGAGGCATAGAATTCAGTCAGGCACTGCCCCTTGCCACCCTCAGAGCCCATCCCAGTACCCAGGAGACCTTTTGCCTAGGGAAGGAGACACCAAACCTCTGGACAACTTCTGAGTCTCAGAGGAGAGGAGGTTGAATAACTAATTGGGGCATACCGAAGACTGGCAGTGGGGCTGGGTATGCTGAGCGCTGCCTCCTGGGATCGAGGCTGATGGCACTTCCCTGCTGGACCACAGCTCCCCACCCTGGCTTGGCCTGCAGTCCCCTCCTGCAGCTGTAGCTGTGCAGCCTGGAGGCCTGGCCAGGGCCAGGGCTGAGTCTCAGGGCTCTCACCTCTTGATCAAGCCTGGGCAGAGCAGGTCCCAGCCTTCCCAGGTAAAGCCTGCTGGGACAGAAAAGACTGGTGAGGCCCTGTGGATCCTGGAGGCTGCCTGGGCTCCTCATTGGGCTACCTTGTTCAAATTCACATCTCTGAATCTTACAGATTTTTTTTTTTTTTTTTTTTTTTTTTTTTGTATCGAAAAGAGGCAACCAGGCATGGTGGCACATGCTTGTAATCCCAGCATTTGGGAGGCTGAGACCAGAGGATTCGGGTTCGTGGCTAGTCTCAGCTACCTAGTGAGGCCCTCCGCAACTTAGTGAGACCCTGTTTCAAAATAAAGAATAAAAAAAAATAGGGCTGGGGTATAGCTCAGAGGTAGAATGCCCCTGAGTTCAATCCTCAGTACCGAAAAAAAGAAAAGAGGCAGAAAGCCAGGCGTTGTGGCACACCTGTAAACCTAGTGCTTGGGAGGCCGAGACAGGAGGATCACAGTTTTGAGGCCAGCTTGCAGTAACCTAATGAGACCCGGTTTCAAAATGTATAAAAAGAGTTAGGCAGACGGGTGTGGTGGCACACACTTGTAATCCCAGCATTTGGGAGACTGAGACCAGAGGATCCGGGTTCGTGGCCAGCCTCAGCTGCTTAGTGAGGCCCTCCACAACTTAGTGAGACCCTGTTTCAAAATAAAGAATAAAAAATAGGGCTGGGGGTGTAGCTCGGAGGTAGAATGCCCCTGAGTTCAATCCCCAGTACCACAAAAAAGAAAAGAGTTGGGCATGGTGGTGCACACTTATAATCCTAGTACTTGGGAGGCTGAGATAGAAGGATTGCAGGTTCATGGCCAACCTCAGCAATTTAGTGAGGCCCTCTACAACTTAGATTCTGTTTCAAAAATAAAAAATAAAGCCAGGTGTGGTGGCACCCTTCTATAATCACAGTACTTGGGAGACTGAGACAGGAGGATTGCAGGTTTGAGGACAGCCTCAGCAAGTAGTAAGACTCACCAACCTAGCAAGACCCTATTTCTTTTTTTTTTTTTTTTTGGTACTGGAGATTGAATTCAGAGGCATTCTACCTCCGAGTTATACTCCCAGCCCTACTTTTTATTCTTTATTTTGAAACAGGGTCTCACTAAGTTGCAGAGGGCCTCACTAAGAAGCTGAGGCTGGCCTCAAACCCGGATCCTCCGGTCTCAGCCTCCTAAATGCTGGGATTACAAGCGTGCGCCACCACGCCCGGCTGCAAGACCCTGTTTCAAAATAAAAATAAGTCTTGACCCAGATGATCTCCCCTCGCCTGTCTTCTCCCTTGAGTCCCTCATTTTCCTAAATAAAATTCCTGCCTTTGTCCCTGAAAAAATAAATAAATAAATAAAATTTAAAAAAAAATAGGGCTGGGGCCAGGTGTGATGGCGCACGCTTGTAACCCCAGTACTTGGGAGGCTGAGACAGGAAGATCTGGGTTTGCAGCCAGCCTCAGCTACTTAGTGAGGCTCTCTGCAACTTAGTGAGACCCTGTTTCAAAATAAAGAATAAAAATTAGGGCTGGGATTGTAGCTCAGAGGTAGAATGCCCCTGGGTCCCATCCCAGTACCACAAAATAAATAAATAAACAAACAATAGGGCTGGGGGGTGTAGCTCAGAGGTAGAATGCCCCTGGGTTCAATCCCCAGTACCACGAAACAAACAAGCAAAAAAAACAATAACAACAAAAAAGAACTTAGAATAAGCCAGGCATGGTGGCTTATCCCCAGTACCACACACACACACACACACACACACACACACACACACACACACACACAAACAACAAAAAAAAAACCCTTAGCGTAGCCCTCAGCAATTTAGTGAGACCTTGTTTCCAAATAAAAAATAAAATATGGCTGGGGGTATATAGCTCAGAGGTGGAATACCCCTGGGTGTGTGGGCACAGGACTTTGTGTTTTCTGGCTATTGGTTGGTTGAATAAGTGAAAATTGAATAGAGCAATGGTGACAAGGGCAGTAGAGAGGGAGCCTTGGATTTCCCACAGAACAAGTCCAGGTCAAGTGAACAAAGATGTTGGGGAAAATCCATCCTGGGTCTGTGGGTGAGGTCATCTGTGGTCAGCACAAGAAGAATCAAAGTTAATTTCAACAGATGTGGAACCAAAGCTTTCGTTATTTTTATCATTTCATTTTTTTCTTCCAAATAGACAATACAGTCGCATAGTGCAAATGTAAAGACCTTCATCCACCTGGTTCCCACGACACCCTCCATGATTGCGCTTAGAGTTGGTTCTCATGTCTCCTTTTTGTTTTTGTTTTTCTTTTCACAGTATCAAGGACTGAGCCTACCAGTGCTTTAAAACTGAGCTGCTTCCCAGCCCTATTTTTTTAGGGGAGGGAACTGAGAATTGAACCCAGAGGTAGTCTACCTCCAAGCTACACCCCCAGCCCTATTTTATTCTTCTTATTCTTCTTTTTTTTTTTTTTTTTTTTTGTGGTACTAGGAATTTAACCCAGGGGCATTCTACCTTTGAACTACACCCCCAGTCCTATTTTTTATTCTTTTAGTTTGAAACAGGGTCTCATTAAGTTGCAGAGAGCCTCACTAAGTAGCTGAGGCTGACCATGAACCCATGATCCTCCTGTCTCGGCCTCCCAAATACTGGGATTACAAGTGTGCACCACCACACCCAGTTTATTTTTTATTCTTTAATTTGAAACAGGGTCTCACTAAGTTGCGGAGGGCCTCACTAAGTAGCTGAGGTTGGCCGAGAACACGGATCCTCCAATCTCAGCCTGCCAAGTACTGGAATTACAAGTGTGCACTACCACACTCGGCTTATTATTCTTTTTTTTTTTTTTTTTTTTTTTTTTTGCGGTACTGGGGATTGAACTCAGGGGCATTCTACCTTCAAGCTACGCCCCCCAG
>PVLC010034964.1:0-16601 GCA_004027655.1 Graphiurus murinus | reverse complement strand
CGGTACTGGGGACTGAACTCAGGGGCATTCTACCTCCGAGCTATACCCCCAGCCCTATTTTTTATTCTTTATTTTGAAACCGGGTCTCACTAAGTTGCGGAGTACCTCACTAGGTAGCTGAGGCTGGCCGCGAACCCGGATCCTCCGGTCTCAGCCTCCCGAATGCTGGGATTACAAGCGTGCGCCACCACGCCCGGCTCGAAAAACTCTTACTTTCTATGTTTTCTCTTTATACTTTTATGATACAATATTATTTGATACTTAATAAAGTACATACTTTATAATTTAGTATTATGTTATAATTCATTTGACACTCATTCAGATGTACTTTATGAAATAGGGATATAACTTCCATTCAAATTATCAAGTATTATTTATTCTTGAGATAAGTCCATCTGTTCTGATGTACTGAAGTTTTCTCCTTCATATTGTAAAAATTAGAAAACAGAGTGCTTTGTGTGCATGTACCTTGCTGAGAGGTAGCTTTGAGGATATATAGACGGAAATATTTACTTTTAAGACATAGATGTTGTTTGAGAAAATCAAGGAAGAGATCTTTGAGAGTTCTCAATTTTTTCCCACAAAGTAGGAAGAAAGATCTTAAATGTCCTATAGATAATTCTACTGCCTTTCTCTTACACCTCCAAGTTTATGCCATTACCATGAAGTTTAAAAACAGTGGTGCTTCATGATTTTGAATGAATCCAGGAATTCCCATACAAGGTGCAAAACTTGTCATTTTACATTGAACACAAGCTTAAAAATGTAAATCATCTTAGAAGATTTTGCATCGCACGCACGCTACCTCTGAGCTAAACCCCAGTCCTATTTTTTTTTTTAAATTTTGAAACAGGATCTCTCTAAGTTGCTGAGGCTAACTTCAAACCTGTAATCTTCCTGTCTCAATCTCCCAGAGTTTACATCTTCAATTCAATGCACACCCAGTTTAATACTGACAGGAGTTAACCTTGAGAAGAAATAGTAGTAAATTACTGGGGGATTAGACACCTAAAGGGGCATGCTAGAGATGAAGAGAAGCTAAAGAAAGAGTACAGAAAACAGAAGTTTTGTAACACTGGTCCTTGGACACCTTCTCTTTCTAGAAAGGTGATCTTATTCCAATGCAAGCTAGTAATCTTTGGAAGATAGGCATAGTGAGTCCTTCTAAAGGAAGCAAAGTAATTCTCTATGTTGTACATTTTACTGACACATCTGAAGAAAACTATAAATCTTACATTTGTAAGAAACAGATGTACAAGAAGAGTTCTCATCTCAAGCTGTGGAGTACAATACAATGTGCCACAAATATAACATAAATTTCACCTATCCTGTAATATGAGATCAACCCAAATTCCAAAGAAGGAGAGGAAAGGAAAAACATACACTGTTCCCAGAACCAGAGAGTCAAAGCTTATAATTTCAGGGAGGGAAGGGACAGCACTTAGATTATATGGGTGATAAATTCTCCCAACTCCACAGGCTACAAGTAGTCCAGCAGCAAGCAAACATCCTAATTTTAGTGAATATCTAGGGACAGAGGAAAATGCTTCCCAGGGAAATAGTAACCTGGATTGATAGAAGGTGAATCTATCACTTCTTTAACAAACACCTTTGATGCAACAAACTTAATATCTTATTGAAAGAATAAACAACTTCAATCTAATATACTTGGTATTTTATTGAAAGAAGTGCATAATGCTATGTTTATTCTCAAGTCTTAGAATGGTCAAAGATGCTTTTAAGAAGAAACAAAGTACATTTCTTTCTTTTATCTTCCTTCTTTCTTTCCTTTTTTTTTTGTGTGGCACTGGGGATTGAACCCAGGGGATATTCTACCTCTGAGCTACACCCCCAGTTCTATTTTATTTTTTATTTTGAAATAGGGTCTTACTAAGTTGCATGCATCATAAAGCCTGGCTACATTTCATTACTATTCTATTTTTGCCCTTTTGAATCAGTGAATACCAAGCACCTTCCAATGCAAAACATTCTATATTCATAATGAGGTGGAGAGGTGGTGCACAAAAGGGGATATCCATGGGAACACAGTGTGAACCACCTATATCCCCTGGTGTGCACCACCTCTCCACCTGATTGTGATGAATTATATACAACTTTATGTTTTCTAACTTATATTGCCTTCGATGTGGAAATTGAATCCTCTTTAGGATATATTATAGAGTCAAATTGTCACATGCCACAAATCCCAAAGCAAAAGCATCTCTGAACTATTTATGTGAGGGAGAAAAACATTTCTGTTTTAGTAAACTAACTTTTATTTTTGCCCTTGTCGCAAGAAGCTAAAAGCTGAATCCTAACATATGTAGGCACCTCTAATTTTATTGATTAGTAGATTAAATATCATAAATCATAAATCTGAGTGTGAGCCACAACTTTTTTTTTTTTTTCCAATGGTGAGTTGAGAGCCGCTACCATTAGGATTGTAAAATGTACTCTCTGTAACTTAAACATAATTTTTGTAATCTTAATTACTACAAAGTCTCTCATCCGTCATTCTCAAAATCTTGCTTAAGCTTGTAGAGGAGGAGTGTCCCTTCAATCCAAATATGCTTCATCAAGACAGAGAAGCTAAAGGGTGACTAGCTGTTATAGTTAGATGTTGAATGGCCCCTTTAAGAGCTCATAAATTGGTGTTTGGAGGTGATGTAATTGAATCATGAGGATTGAAATCCCAGCAGCAGAGAAATTCATTACAACGAATGGTGGCCTAGGCCAGTAGGGTGTGTGGCTGGAGAAGGTGGGTGTCCGGGGGTAGGGCCCTGAGGATTAGATATACTTCCTCCTCCTCCTCCTGCGCTCTCGCCTGCTCTCTCTCTCTCTCTCTGGCTTCTGGCCTCCATGATATGATAATAAAAGGGTATTCTCCATGGGAGATATGACTGCAAAGAGGCCCCTTCTCTGGGCAGGTACATTCAAGAGGCTCCTCTTTCTTCAGGACATGTGAGCCTAGCTCTTGGTTATGGGATTAGAGAAGGAATTATTTCACTCTTGCCTCTTGTAAAGTCTGCGCAAGCAAAGAATTAGGAAACTACACGGGAGGAGAAAGGTACAATTTCCTGGAGACAGTGAGGCCCCTGGAAGATGCTTTCAGAGCCCATCACAAACACCAAAGGTTGAAAGGAGCCGTGGCTGTGCACACTTTAACTAAGTCTTTTAAGTCACAGCAATAATCGGTGCTACTCATGAGTGGAAAAAGCAACAATAAGAGCAACAATAAGTAGATGAAGGGATGGTGATGGAAATGGACCTGACCATAGCACAGTGGTACAATTAAAAAGAAAATCATCCTGTAATTAAAACTGTAATGGATACCTCGAGATGGGAATATTTATCCAGTACTTTGTCTATGTTTCTTTCTCTGTGAGCCATTAAGGACTTGGATCTCTGGCTTGGAACTATTTGTTGCTAAACTATAATTTCTGTCTACATCCTAATGAGCAGATGAAATATAATTAGGATATCCCCCGCAAGAAGAGAAATGAATAGAGAGTGAGTGCATTTCAAAACAAAATTCAAGTTTGGGTAAGGATCCCTACCAAACACTCAGAATGTGGTGATGTTTCAACTGGGAGCCGCTTAAAAATGGATGATTGAAGTCTCACTAAATTTACAAGTAACCTGGAAAACTATAGGTATCTTTTTCCCTTGAAAAGGATTTGGAATCTAATTTTTACTTTCTACATGTAATTTTTCAAGCTTTAGGAGTACAATATAATAACCATAATTTTTTATAGCTACACCCTTCTAAAACACCTTTAAATATAGCAGTACTATTTTACCTACTTGAAAAAAATTCAGTATGAAAGTAATTACTGATCTTGTTAATTATTGAGCCTTTAAAACCTATTTTCACCATCTTAAGTGTAATACATCACAATGAATATGGCAGACTGCTGACACTCACAGGCTTATAGTTTGCGATTTTTGACAATGAGCAGTGACTGTGAATGTCTATGACCCATGCTCTTTTGTGATTCTTTGAGACCTGTATTTGAATGGCCTGCAGGAAACTGTATGCTCAAGAATAAGTCACCTGGCTTGTATTCCAGCCTAGACCATTTAGCAACTTTTGAACACATAGACGCCTGCATGATAAACACAGGTCGTGAGCCACAGTACTCTAATGGCCACAAGTGGCTGTGGTATGACAAATGTGTGGTCTAGCTGATGACACAATGCAGTAACCCTCAAACCTGAGGACGCATGAGAACCACAGGGAGGGCTTCTTAAACCACAGAGGGCTGGACCCCACACTGGACTTGCGCATTTCTAGGAAGCTCCTAGGTTATATGAGTATGATCAATCTGGGGACCACCCTTTGAGAATTTCTGATCTGAAGGATGATACTCATCATTAGCAAATGATAAAATTCAATTAAAAATAAATAAGGGAAAATGTTCAAAGCAAACAACAGCAGCGGTTTTGCCAATTAAACTTGTTATAGATCACACAATTACAAAAAATAGTCTGGGTCTCGACTGGTACTTTTCTGATAATATTACCTATGCTGATTATCCACATATGAAAACTCTTCTATAAATGTTGCTGAAATGTTGAGTCACCAAGGTGAGTTTGTCCCCTCCCTATCCATGCCATTCTCTTCAGTCAACCATGAAATTTAGCAATCAGATATTAATGAATGTCCGGTGTAGTAGGGACGACCATCCTGAACCTTTCTGACTGGTTCTTGCCCTTGGCTTCAGACAGAGAATCAGAGTCCAAACCAGTACCTTTCCTTAGTCCACGACGGGTTGGGACCCCTGCCCCTGTCCTATCAGGAGGCAGGTGGAAAGACTTTCTTTAATCTTGTGATTAAAGAAAGGCAGGAGCAAGTTATTTATGCACATTTCAGAAAGGATGATTTTCTTTCATGGAGTAACTTCCAGGTTCTGTGAATTCTCATGGCTCCCAAATCACCCAGCCTATTTCACATGGGTCAAAAAGACTTTGTAGTTGAAACTCACCATTAGTAGATGTGCCCCTGGAGTGGTCTTTCAGCCTAAGCAAGCAGAAATGGTGGAGAGACAGAGATACAAGGGTTCAAAGACTCTACTAGATGAACTGCCTCCAGAACCCTTAAGTTGTCTCATATGTAAACATCTGATATAATAATGTGTGCATAAGGATTTATCATTACCATATGTTTTTATACAATCATTAGCTTTCAAGATGTTCAAAGGCAGCACTCATATAGCTATCCAGGGGAACATCTTACTCAAATCTTTGACAGATTTTTTTCGCATGTCCCTATTGGCTAAGTTCTTCATGTCTAAATTAATCTACTTGAGATTTAATCATGTTTCCTTCTTGGTCCTTAGAGAAACAACTGTGGTATACCTCATAAAGAGCTCCCTACATTTTGAAGCTGATGATAAAAAATTTCTTATTACCTTATGTTTCCTTTCTCTCTCATACATTCAACTCATTAAGCACTTATGCCAGGCACTGGGCAAGGTACCTTAGCTACAGAGGGATGCAATGTCATTCTTGTTCTCACCACACAGATAGGAAAGGTTTTCAGAACAGGAAATAAGAATGGATCACATTTGTACTGGGGAATAGCATACTGAGAAGAGAAGCAAGAGAGACGGCCTTGAATTGGGAAACCAATTTGTGTGCTGGAGCAAGAGGGAGTATAGGGGGAGGGAAGGCCTGGGGGATATAGAATTGGTAAACTTGTGAAGATTTGGCCTGTATCTTAAGGACAGTAGAAGAGATGTGAAGAGTTACAGTTGGGTGTGTCATAGCAGATTGGATATTTAAAAAGATCTCCTTGGCTGTAGTGTGGAGAATGAACTGGAGAGGACTAAAACATGGGGGACAGCACACTACTGAAGTATTTCAGACCAGAGATATGGCGGCTCCCCTTAGAATGATGAGAGCGAATGACTTACAAAATTATTGGTTATACATACAACAGAATTCTACTCAGCAATAAAGAACAAAATTATGTCATTTGAAGAAAAATGGATGGAAATGAACATTATTTTAAGTCAGATTAGCAAGTCACAGAAATTGAAAGGTCATGTGTTTTCTCTCATATGTGGAAGCTAGGGAGTAATTGCTTTACAAAAGGGACTTTAGATAATGAAGGACAAATCCTAGTGAAACCATGGAGGAGGTCTAAGGGAGGGTGGGTGGTGTTGGAAGGAGAATTAATAAAAGAAACACTTCTATTCATGTATGTACATATATAAAATTACCTATGCTAATTTCTGGAGGGGAGGGAATATGGAGGAGTCTGAGTGTAAACTCACCAAGTTTTCTGTACATATATGTCACTATCACTCTGAATTACATGATGATATGAAACTACAATGCACCAATAAAGGCATATAAAAATCCAATTGAGTCTGGCATAGTGACACACATTTAATAAAAAAAATGATGGGCATGAACTTGGAAATATGGGGAAGAACTGATACACATTCAGAAGGTAAAAACATCAAGATGGTTTAGTGGGGAAGTGAATATGGGAAAATGAGGCAGAGGGGATTGTCAGAGTATGAACAGTGATGTCAGATCCTTCAAGTTCAGGAAGGAGAAAATCCAAAGTTTAATTTACCCTGAGATGTCCAGGAGGGACTGGAGGTATCGCTCAGTGGTAAAGTGCTTCCTCACATGCATGAAGCCCAGGGTTTGATTCCTTAATTCCTAGCACTACACACACACACATACACACACACACACACACACACACACACACACACACACACACACACACGCTCATGAACCATTTAAAGGGAGATATCAGAGGTATTCAGGTCTTTCTCTGTACATCTGAAGTTCAGAAAAACTGGCTGAACTTTTAAATACACTGGTCATTAATGCCTGCAGAGGAAATAGAGCACAGGTTTCCAAATCAAAGGCCTGGGGAGAGAACTCAAGAGACAATGAATCCCAGGGAAAGAAAGACTTTGAGTTAACCCTGGAGCTGCCTTTTTAAAATGACTTTCTAGTTCAAATCCATGAGTATTAACAAAATAAACTTAGTCTTAGGGTTGTCTTAGTCTTCACCTTGAACCAAAAGAAACAAACATAGTGGATTTCCATTTAGTTCTGACCGCTTGACTGACAAGAGGCTATAGAGGATAAACTCAAGAGGATAATCAAAACAAACATCAGTTCAATCTTCTTCTGGAGACACATATATTACTTGGCATCCTAGTGAATAATTTATTTCTTTTTTGTACTGGGAACTGAAGCCAGGGGCATTCTATCTCCAAGCTAACCCCACCCCAGCGTTTATTTTTTATTTTGAAGCAGGGTCTCACTAAGTTGATGAGGCTGGCCTCAAATCTGTGATCCTTCTTGTCTCAGCCCACCCCCCAAGTACTAGGATTAGAGGCATGATCCACTATACCTGAGCCCTAGTGAATAATTTCTATAGCTTACCCCTATTAAAAATAGTTCTGAGTGTAATAAAAATCCTCACTGTAACAAGGTCATATCTTAATCATCTGGCTTAGATGTCACCAGCAGAGCTGTGAGTCCTACCTATGAAACTGACCTATTTTATGGCAGTTTGAAGCTATCAGCAAAATTCCCAGACTATCATCTGAACACCAAAAAGAATTCATTTCATGCTAAGAAAACTGTTATATATTTGCACATAGACTTTGCTTGTTCTTATACATACTAGCTTGAGAGAAATTCTCTCCTTCAGCTAAAGGAAAATAAGCCATCATAGCAAAATCACATTTGGGAAAGAGTATCTTCATGTAAATTGCTAAAGAGGCAATGAATAAGGCTCATGTTACTTTAACATGGAAGATAATCATATATTTTAAGCCCTGATTGGAAGAATTCATTTTGTCTTGATACTCATAAGTTTTATACTACAGTGAACTTAACTATGTACTTACTACTCATGATGGTAAATTCTTTACAGTATAATGTAGCTTAATTCTCCACCACTTTAAGAGTCAAGAATTATAATTGTTTTATGATATAATTAAACTATAAATGTATGAATATATTATATATTCTTTATAAGTAAATATGCCTTTGGTACTATATATTTATGTTATATAGTATATATTTTTATATGTGTGTGAGTGTGTATATGTGGGCGTGTGTATTTATTTGTGGTAGTGGGGATTGAATCCAAGAGCATTCTACCTCTGATCTATATCCCAGAATTACTAACTTTAAATTTTCAAACAGGGTTTTGCTAAGTTGCTCAGGCTGGCCTCGTACCTGAAATCTTCCAGTTTCAGCCTCCCAAGAACTGGAATTACAGGCATGTACCACCATGCCCTGCTACTTGTATATTTTGATTCTCAAAGTTGAAGGTTAATTTATGCTGATATGAAATCACTAAGGTTATCCAACTGATAAGTAGCATTTTAGACACTTTAACTCAAAGAGTTATGAAGCCAAACTTGAACTTCTGATCATGGAGAAGCACTAAAGTCATTCTTGTTCTTGTGACACAGCTTTTTTTTTTTTTTTTTTTTTTTTTTTTTTTTTTTTTTTTTTTTTTTTTTTTTTTTTTTTTTTTTTTTTTTTTTTTTTTTTTTTTTTTTTTTTTTTGTGGTACTGGGGATTGAACTCAGGGGCATTCTACCTCCGAGCTACATCCTCAGCCCTATTTTTATTCTTTATTTTGAAACAGGGTCTCACTAAGTTGAGTAAGTTGAGGAGTGCCTCACTAGGTAGCTGAGCCTTGCTGCGAACCCGGATCCTCCAGTCTCAGCCTCCCAAATGCTGGGATTATAAGCATGAGCCACCATGTCCGGCTCAGAATCATTTTTATCTTTATAAAATTTAACAAAATTTGTGGTAATTGCTTAGCCTCCAAGAAACTAAAGATTTGAATTAAAAACCCAAATATGAAAGACCACCTTCACAAAAGCTTCTGTGTATGACCTTTGATATGTGAGACATATGTAGCCACGTCTCCAAACACAGAGTCTCTTTGTCAGACTGAATGCAGCTACTAAGGAATACATCAACTTGTTCAGCAGCTGTAGCAGCTGCTTGCAGTGAAATACCTGTCTCTAAAAATGATCGGTTCTCCCAGATCATGCTCATTTGCCAACTGTAAATTATGTAGAAAGGGCATTGCCTATGCAGTTCTAATAAATCCCATGGACTATTTCTCATTGTATTTCTATGAGAACATGAAAATCTGCATCTTCTCCCTTTTTTGAGCCGACATAAAATGGAACAAAGCTGCTGAAAAGGTATAGCACCGGGGTTATGTTTTCAAAAATAACCCAGAAATATTCAAATAGATTTCATTTGATAGTAGCAAAGTGTACACTTGAAAGCCAATGAGAATATCAACCCAATGGTACAAAAAGTTTACAGTGCTGGTGTCTACTTGTTTCAACATGGAAGCCATACTCTCACTGTGTGTGTATTGTTTTAGTGCACATCTCTTCCTTAATGAACTCTGAGTAATAAAAAGAGAATTAGAGTAGAAATTTCATATGGAATTATGTCATGGAATGAAGAGGATTGGACAAGAGTTCACTTCTATCCAGGGGATGAAGTGTGTCATTCACTGAAAACCTGGATATTAACTGCTCCTATATCACGACTGCAAAGTCTCAGCCATAAATGACAATTTCACAGAAATGTAGTCTAGTTTAACACGTCATGCTCAGAAGAAGTTAGATGATAAAGAAAATGATGTTTTTTTGTTTTTTGTTTTTTTAAGACAGAGTGGTATGTGCCTTACCAGATGTGGACATGTTGGTTGGAATTTTTCTTTAGTAAAGAAAACACCCAAAATATAACTAAAAGAAATCAATCATTTTCCCCAATACACAATGATTTTAGTCTCTTCTTGGAAGTCTACTGACTTCATCTTTATCGAAATTCTTATATGCCAAAATAAACATGTTGAAATGTCATAAAAGTCCTTTTTCACACCACCCAAGAGAATATTGTCCAGGTAAGTTTTAAAGAGCCCTGAAATTTCATTCTAGGGACTTATTCTAGCACAGTTTTTATTATTTACATAGACTTTAGATTTTAGGACATTTGGCAAGGGAAAAGTGTGAGAAAGTCAACCACTTTAAAAAAAATCAGCCAGCAAATCTCAAACAGTACAGCCCGTTTTCTATAAATAAAGCCAGCTATACTGTCTTACAACTTTAATAAGAAATCAATCGGTTGAAAAGAAAACTTCTTTTCAAAATTCTGGGAGGTGAGATGTTCATTTACTTGTGGAACTCTATAATATAATCAATTATATTCATTTTCTTTGTGTGTGTGTGTGGTACTAGGGATTGAGCCTATGGGCATTCTACCTCCAAGATACACCCATAGCCCCTTTAAAAATTTATTTTGAAACATGGTTTCACTAAATTACTGAGGCTGGTCTTTAGCCTGTGATCCTCCTGTCTCAGCCTCCCAAGTATTGGGATTATAGTTGTGCACTATCATGCCCAGCTATATTCATTTTCTTAAGTTCTGCTCTCTATTAACATACTCCAAGACAAAGTGGACTATAATATTTGAATAGTACTTGGGAGACTTAAAGAAGTAGAAAATGGTATACTCTAGAACTAAAATATATAAAGGTCCTTTCAGTTTGGTTTGAGGTTAACTGACTGATCTACTTTTCCTCACATTAATATGGCTCTTCCTCTTCCCTTTAGAAAGAATTCAGGGGTAAAGTCATCAAATAGAAGTCGACAAGGTAGGTGTCCAGGTGGGGCCAAGGTATAGGAGTCACCATGGTGGCCAGAGATGAAGAAGGTATGCGTCTGCCTGAGTGAGTGCAGAGACAGGGGAGCCCACGGAGGGTGAAGGTGTAGGACTGTGTGGCTGTTTCACTGTACTGTTATCTGACAAATGAGTCTTTAGATTTTCCTCCAACCTGTGCATCATCGATCATCATAGACTTAAATGCATAAATTAAAGGTTCAATTCATTCACCTGGAGACCGGGGATGCCATAAACCTATGAAAGGTAAATGGTTGGGATAAATCAGACTAGCAATAATGGGGAGCAGCAGTGGATCCTTCTCCTCATAAAACATAGAGGAGCAAATTGCTGTTTCATGGGGCTAGCTCTGGAAAAGGAACAATGGGTATTACAGACAACATGCACCAAGAGATTGCTATATGGTTGAGCTGTCTAGGTAAATGTTTTATGTGGTTTGTTTCAATCTCTATAGCAACTCATTACGGGTTTTGGTAATTGGACATTATAAGACTGGCAGCAGATGAAAAATGCAAAGCTTGGAGTTTAAATACATTACTTGTTGGGATCTTGGGTGACTACATTACAAGATTCAAGATCTTTGTCAAATTCCAAGTCTATATTTCTAACTTTTAACTCCTAACCTAGATGAAGTAAAAGTAGTCTTCCATGCATGGTGTCCTTTCTGACACTGTACCACTTTGAAACTTTAATAAGTATATTGTAAGTACTATCTTGGTATAAATTAATATTATATATTCTAAAAATAGTACTGAAAGTTGGGCATGGTAGCACACATCTGTAAGGCCAGGACTTGAGTGGTTGAGACAGGAGAATCATAGGTTTGAGGTCGGTTCATTGTAACTTAGGGAGACTTTGTTTCAAAATTAAAAATAAAATAGGGCTAGTGGTGTACCCAGGTAGAATGGCCCCTAGATTCAATCTCTAGTACCAAAATACTACTGCTGTTACTACTACTACTACTACTACTACTATATGTATTTAATGCTGAAACATTAGCAAAATTGATTTCTTATTCAATTGCAAGATAGAATACAGAAACTGGCGTATTTAAGATTTGCTGACTGATTTAGTTGAAAAGGTGGTTGACTTCTTCATACATTTTCCACACCAAATGCCCTAAAATCTAAAGACTATGTAAATAAAACTTTGCTACAGTGTTCTCTAAGGTAATGAGTTATTGCTTCAATTTCAATGATGACAATTTATACATTTCATATGTCAGTTGAGTCTAGTTCTTCCTGTTGCCTTTGCTGGTTTTTGTTTATGGTGCCTTGATTCCTTATGCCATCTATGGAGCTTTAACTACCTACTGCCCATTTTTCTGAGGGATTTGCCTGTAGAACTTCATAAACGCACCAGATGAATCCCCCTGGTAGGATTTGCCATCTTGTTCTGGCAGGGGTCTTAAGTGTAAACTACGTTAGAAAACACTTATATCACCGGGTGTGGTGGCACACGCTTGCAATCCCAGCATTTGGGAGGCTGAGACTGGAGGATTCGGGTTTGGGGCCAGCCTCAGCTATCTAGTGAGGCACTCCTCAACTTAGTGAAACCCTGTTTCAAAATAAGGAATAAAAAAATAGGGCTGGAGGTTATAGCTTGGATGTAGAATGCCCCTGAGTTCAATCCCCAGTACCAAAAAAAAAAAAAAAAAAAGAAAACACTTATATCAGCCAACATGAAGGCACATGCTTATAATCCTAGTACTTGGGAGGCTGAAACAGGAGGATTGTAGGTTCAAGGACAGCCTTAGTAAGTAGTGAGACTCATCAACCTAGCAATAGCAAGACCCTGTTTTAAAATAAAAATAAAATAAGTCTGGAGGTGTAGCTCAGAGGTAGAATGCCCAATACAAAAAAAAAAAAAAATCCAGCTTTAGGTGTTTTTAGATTGACCATATAACATAAATTGATGTAGTAAACCTCTGCTCATGTCAGTTTATGGTTACAAACTTTCAGGAGAGAGATTTTCTTCTTGGTTACAAACTTTTAGTGGAGAGATTTTGTTCTTTCAGGCAGTACCAACTTTGGAGCCATTTTACCTGGGTCACAGTTATTTCTAAGTCATGCTTCCAAGGATAGTATAGCATTTTGGGGTCCTGACTCTAAGAAGGATCTCTGCCTTGACTTTCCCAATTTGGCTCAGCCTTAGCATATTTTTCCCCCTTCAGTGCCAGCATCACCTCAGCAGTGAAATGTCAAAGAATTAGATTTAGTACAACTGTGATTTTCATGTGCTTTCCAGGCAAAAGCTGGCTTCCGTGTTCCACTTATTCTCAGGTTCTTGCTTTCAGTCAAGTATTGGCCTCACTTAGGTAGACTACACACACACTTTCTCATTAAACTACATGTGCAATTCTTGACTTTTATTTATTATTAATTTCAGCAGAATGGTTGATCTTAGCTTCTTATCTGCCACATTGCTAGAAATTAAATACAGACAAGTTTGACACCATATACTGAGTTATTTAAACTTAAAAGTTTGATACTTTGCATTGCTAAAGTTAACTTGAGGGGAAAAACTATTACAGATGACATGGATTATCCTATAATTTTAAGCTTAAAAAAGAAATTTAATATAGTGTGTCCCTCCCCTTTCTTAATGTCAAGGTTTCTTTTTTCTTTTTTTATGGTACTGAGAGTTAAACTCAGTGGCATTTTACCCTCAAGCTACCCCCCCCCCCCCCCCCCCGGCCTAATTGAGACGGTGTCTCATTAAGTTACTAAGGGCCTCTCTAAGTTGCTGAAGTTGTCCTCGAACCTAAGAACCTAAGATCTTCCTGTCTCAGTCTCCCAAGTGGTATTTTTTCTTTTTATTGGATGAAGTTCAATGCTTTTTTTAAAAAATAATTTTAAGAGACAATGACTGATTGATAGGCTCACATGGAGACATACATTTCCTGCTAGTTTTGATATTTAGAATGCTGTAAACTTGGAAAGTCATAGTCTCTCTAGATTCCAGTTACAAGTAAATAACATCAAAAGAGAAAGTTCTGAGTGGTGTGTGGCGGCAAACACCTGTAATCCCAGTATTTGGGAAGCTGAGACAAGAGGATCACAGGTTCAAGACCAACTTCAAAAACTTAGGGAGACTTTCAGCAAACCCTTAGACCCTATTTCAAATAAAAAGAAAAAGGGATGGGGTGTAGATTGGAGGTAGAATTCTTCTGAATTCAATTTTCAATACCAAAAATAAAACATAAAAATTAGCAAAGAAGGTTTTGTATTTCCTGTAACTACTTAATGAGGGACAGTAGCAATACATGGATGTAAAGATTTAAGTCACAAAGAAGTAGTTCCAGAAGTAAAATCTCATTTGTAACCCTAAGATCTCCAGTGTGCCAATTCTACATCAATGCCTTGCTTCATGCAGATTCTCTCTTACTTAAAATTCTGGTATCATTTGGTCTCTAAAGACTGGAACTAACATTGGCAATACTTATTACATCAAAACTTACTGATGCCACCTGCAAAAACTAAACTGTTAATTTAAAGATGCACTATTTCATATGGTGCTCCATAGGATCACAGATACTTGACAGGTAAGCAAGGGATTAAACCCCTTGTATTTTGAAAGTCAGCAAGCAGAGAACAGCTTCTCCTTTTAATCTATGTCTAACCTTGTAATTCACAAAGGAAACACATTGGAATGTAACATGAGTAACCTCACAGTTTATTTTTACTTTTCCTTGTTTTGTATGAAATATAGGTTTTTAATCATTACGTAACCAAATCTTCTTTCAGCTCTGACAAAAAACAAGAAACAAATTTCCTTGTTTGATTAAGTCTTGATAAAGCCCCAAAGGGACTGATGTTCAGCAAATGCACAAATGTTTGATTGTGAATTTTACATAAATTTTGAACTTCATTCAGTCAAGAGAGCCCATTTGATTGGTTTCATGATGAATTTCACATATTAAAGAATCATGCAGCCAGGTGTGGTGGTACACACTTGTAATCCCAGCATTTGGGAGGCTGAGACTGGAGGATCCGGGTTTGAGGCCAGCCTCAGCTACCTAGTAAGGCACTCTACAACTTAGTGAGACCCTGTTCCAAAATAAAGAATAAAAAATAGGGCTGGGGGTGTAGCTTGAAGGTAGAATGCCCCTGATTTCAATCCCCAGTACCGCATTAAAAAAAAAAAAAAAGAATCATGTAAAAATTTTTTCTGAAAATAATGGTGGGCACAGTGTTGGGCATATAACAGCATCACTATTCAATCAATATGTAGTGAGTAAATCAATCACTGAATGGATAAACAATATAATGGGTTTATAATTTTTAAATATCCCAGTAAGTATCTGATAGCTCATTATCATTAATCCTATTATGTCATTAAACAGCTGACTTGGGCCAAAGCTTTTTGGCTGTGTGAATGGCCTTGGGCAGGTCCTCATGCTCCCAGAAGCCATGTGCAAAATTAAATGACCTGAAAGTGTTTTTTACTCTGGGGGAAAGAATTTTGCTTCTATGAGTTCCTTATAGTTTCTGAAGTGAGCAAAGGTTAAATATCACTCATTATCTTCAGCAATAGGAGATTTGTTGTTTTGGATCAAGGTCTTTCTCTATTAGTAACCAGAATAATGGCAAAAGAAAATACTTTGACAGAACCTAGTCTGAGGCTCTCAAAGAAACAAAAGGATTTTGTTTCTTTGAGAGTCCAGCCACTGCTCTGTCTGACATAACAAAATCTTACCTAACTTCTCAAGGGAGTTTTCTTGCATTTCTCACAGTATCTGTTTCCCAGCACCCAGAGCGGCACTTTGACTATAGATTCTGTTGAATAAATGAGTTAAAATTCAAATGAACATTGTTTTATTATATTTTTAGTTTTTGTACTTGAGATTGAACCCAGGGGCATTTCTCACTAAGTTGCGGAGGGATTCACTAATTTGTTGAAGCTGGCCTCGAACCTGTGATCCTTTTGCCTCAGCCTTCCAAGTACTAGAATTACAAGCATGTGCCACCATGCCCAGGTTCCTATTTCATTTTTTAGTTTGAAACAGGGTTTCATTAAGTTGCTAAAGATCCTGCTAATTTGCCAAGGCTTGTCTTCACTGTGATTCTCCTGCCCCAGGTTCCCATGTACTGGAATTACAAGCATGTGTCACCACAGCACTGGCTTGTACACTGTCTTGATTCTGCATCATTCCTGACATTGCTTCCTTGGTGACTTGGGCCTACAGGCATCACTCTCATCTCTTCCCAACTGTTTCCTCATTTTCTTTTTTGGTTTTTGCATGACCCTTAAATAGCCATCTAACACCTTTGTTCTCTTCTTTCCTTCTTTAGGTCCTGATTCTATCTGTCTCTCTTCTTTCTTTTTCCACAAGGTTAGGAAGTCCTGAGTCTTTCTGCTCTTTTGAGTCTCATATTTGCATTGACCAATAGGAAGAAATGAAAGAGAGAAGAAGCTGACTTCAGGTCAGGCAAAGGAGCAGAGAGCTCACCAGCAACCAAGGAGCATTTTAAAAACTCATAAAGGGAAACACGTTTTTTAGCTTTTGAAAATTAAAAAAAAAATTTCTAGGGGCTTCCCTGGAGCAGAGATGCAGAATTTGGAGGAAAATGAAACCTTACCAACTCAACCAAGAAATAAGGATTATAAACTCTTTCAATTGTAGTTAGAGGATGCATGGTCATGCTCATGGCAGAATTGACTGACCTTCTTCCTCCCTCTCCTTCCCCTCCCTTACTCCGTTCCCTATTTCCTTCCTTCTTTCATCTTTTTCTTTCTCCCCCCTACCTTACCTTCCCCTTCCCCTTCCCCTTCCCCTTCCCCTTCCCCCCCTTCCCTCCCCCCCTCCCTCCCTCCCTTCCTTCCTTCCTTCCTTCCTTCCTTCCTTCCTTCCTTCCGTTTTCTTTCTTCTTTCCTGTTTTCTTTAGTACTGGGGATTG
>PVLC010034963.1:0-16602 GCA_004027655.1 Graphiurus murinus | reverse complement strand
GCACGCTTGTAATCCCAGCATTTGGGAGGCTGAGACCGGAGGATCCGGGTTCGCGGCCAGCCTCAGCTACCTAGTGAGGCACTCCGCAACTTAGTGAGACCCTGTTTCAAAATAAAGAATAAAAAATAGGGCTGGGGGTATAGCTCGGAGGTAGAATGCCCCTGAGTTCAATCCCCAGTACCGCAAAAAAAAAAAAAAAGTATTCCCTGAATGTGCAAAAATGTGCCTTGTTGCTGGTATCAGGAGCACTTTTGTATGTGTTGTCTTTATAGTTGTGATCTCACAGAAAGAAAACTTTGACTTAACATTCTCATTGGAAACTTTACTGCCCATTCCTTGTACTTTGGTTTGAATTCAATAGTTAGTGGAGATGAATAGGTCCTACTTAAGTTAAAAGTAAGCCTATTATTAACCAAATATGTAAAGGTCTCTTTGATTGGGGAAAAATAACTTTAAAAAAATAGCCAGGCTTTGTGGCACACACTTGTAATCCCAGTACCTGAGAGGCTGAGACAGAAGGATCGCAGGTTCAAAGCCAGCCTCAGCAATTTAGCAAGGCTCTCAGCAACCTAGTGAGATCCTGTTTCCAAATAAGAAATAAAATTGGGCTGGGGGTGTAGCTTAGAGGTAGACTGCCTCTGGGTTCAATTCCCAGTACAAAAAAAAAAAATAGTAATAATAATTAATCTTATATTTTCAAGTCTGGACTCAAACTCCTGGACTCAAGTGATTCTCCTGCCTCAGTTTCCTATTCTAGGTATCTATGACTATAGGCATGTACCACCATGTGCAGCGGCTAAGACCTTTTTTGGGGGGCGAGGGGTCGGTACTAGGGATTGAACCCAGGGGTGTTCTACCTCTGAGCTCCACTCACAACCTGATTTTTTATTCTTTAATTGTAGAGGACCTCACAAGTTTCTGAGACTGACCACAAACCTGCGATCCTCCTGTCTCAGCCTCCCAAGTACCGAATTACAAGCGTGGGCCACCACACCCAGTTTAAACCTAATTTTAATGTCATTAAATTTTGTTGCTATTCAGAGTTATCAAATAGCTACTTATTATGAATTGTCTCCATGAATGAAATAGCCTGTGCTTAGGTTAGGATCATCTCTACTTTTTATTTATATTTATTTATTTATTTATTTATTTTGTGGTACTGGGGATCGAACTCGGGGCATTCTACCTCCGAGCTACAACCCCAGTCCTATTTTTTAAAACAGGGTCTCACTAAGTTGTGGAGTCTCACTAAGCTGAGTCTGGCTGTGAACCCGGATCCTCCAGTCTCAGCCTCCCAAATGCTGGGATTACAAGCGTGCACCACCATGCCCGGCTCATCTCAACCTTTTATCTTTTGTGTGTGTGTATGTGTGCGTGTGTGGTATCGGGAATTATTGAATCCAAGGATGTTTTGTCTCTGAGATATACCCTCAGCCCTTTTCTATTATTTATTTATTTATTTATTATTATTTTTATTTGCAGTACTGGGGATGGAATCCAGGGGCATTCTACCTCCGAGCTACACCCCCACCCCTATTTTTTATTCTTTATTTTGAAACAGGGTCTCACTTAGTTATGGAGGTCCTCACTAAGTAGCTGAGGCTAGCCTCGAACCCGGATCCTCCTGTCTCAGCCTCCCAAGTACTGGGATTACAAACGTGCGCCACCACACCCGGCTTCTATTTTTTATTTTGAAACAGGGTCTCGCAATCTTCCTGTATGTTGGCCTTGAATTTGCATTATACTTACCTTTTTGAACAGTTTACACCAATAAGAAAAATTTTTAAATATTAGTAATTTATATACTGATTATTATTCTATTTCCATGTCATACAGTTGAAGCTTACTGGTTTAGATAGTTCCAATGTTAGCTCCCCCCCCCCAATCTACTAATTTGATCCATTTATAAGAAGAAATCAAGAAAGAATATATTTGAGGCAAGCCGGATTTGTAACCTGGTTTTTTTCCTTCCTCAGCCACACTTTGAACTGTTACCTTTCAGTTACACCTCAGTTCTTGTCCTTGTTTAGTTTCTAGTGTTGACTAAACAATGTACCACAATCTGGGTGATTTAAGACTATAGACATTTAAACTGGGCACAGTGGCATGTGCCTGTAATCCCAGTAGGTGGGAGGCAGAGACAGGAGGATCGCAGGTTCCTCTCCAGCCTCAGCTACTTAACTTCAGAGGCCCTCCGAAGTATAGTAAGACCGTTTCAAAAGAAAGAATAAAAATAGGGCTGGGATTATAGCTCAAAGGTAGAATGTCCCTGGGTTCAATCCCCAGGACCCCACACCCACACACAATTATAGAACTTTTTTCTCTCACAGTTTAGGAATCCAGGTGTCTGAAATCAAGGTATTGGCAGGACTGATCCTTCTTGGGGCCTGAGAGGGAGACGTGGGCTGCATGCCTTCCTTCTAGTTTCTGATGGTTTCCAGCAGTCTTTGGCAGTTCTTGGTTAGTAGATGCATCACTTCAGCCTGTGCTTCTATTGTGATATGCTCTTCTTTGTGTGACTGTCTTCACATCTATTTCTTTCTCTGTGTGTCTGTGTTTCTTCTTTAAGGATACCATTCTGATTGGATTTAGAGCTCTTCCATATAATCTAGGATTTCTGAAGAGACCTTAACTGTATCTTCAAAGACCCTTTTCGAAACCAAATAGATAACATTCACGGATCTAGATGTTAGGACATGGACGTATCTTTTTGGAAGCTAACATCTCACCCACTATACTAAGCATTTTTTTGACTTCTCAATCCTCTAGGAAAATATGTTGGTATTTCAAATTATTGTTGCTATTTTTACTATCTTACTGAAAATTCACCTTCATTTCCTTTATTCTCTGCAGTTGGTTCTGAGAGAAGGGTTCCAGCAATGCCTGGATCGCCTGTGGAAGTGAAGATACAGTCAAGATCCTCACCTCCCATCATGCCGCCCCTCCCACCAATAAATCCCGGAGGACCGAGGCCAGTGTCCTTTACTCCTACAGCATGTAAGACCTTTAAGTATTTGAGTTTGTGGTTCAGAGTAACATTTGGACTAAAGAGATTGACTTCCATTAGACCTTCTACATGTGCTACTCAACATTTTTAAAATGCTATTTAACAAACTGGGCGTGGTGGCACATGCTTGTAATCCCAGTACTTGGGAGACTGAGACAGGAGGATCACAGGTTCATGGCCAGCTTCAGCAACTTGTGAGGCCCTCTGCAACTTAATGAGACTCTGTTTCAAAATAAAGAATAAAAATAGGGCTGGAGGTATAGCTCAGAGGTAGTATGCCCCTGGATTCCATCCCCAGTCCCCCTCTCCCCCAACACACACACACACACACACACACACACACACACACACACAAAGGCTATTTAAGGTATAAAGATAGATATAGATAGATAAAGTTGTTTCTTATTTTATAAGTTGGTTACTGCCTCTGAGAATTGTAATTAACTTAGGTATTTATAAGAATAGTGGAGTAACTATTTTGTTTTCATGCTCTTTTTATTTCTTTAATTTCATGTAGCTTTTTATTTCTTAGATTCCAATAATAAATATAAATTATTAATTTACAAGATTCAAAATAAGTTTCATAACATAGAACTCCTTCTAAAAATATCCCAAAAGCCGGGCGTGGTGGCGCACGCTTGTAATCCCAGCATTTGGGAGGCTGAGACCGGAGGATCCGGGTTCACGGCCAGCCTCAACTACTTAGTGAGGCACTCCGAAACTTAGTGAGACCCGGTTTCAAAATAAAGAATAAAAACTAGGGCTGGTGGTGTAGCTCGGAGGTAGAACGCCCCTGAGTTCAATCCCTAGTACCACAAAAAAAATAAATAAATAAAAATAAATAAAAAAATAAAAAAAATAAAAATATCCCAAGAGTATCATTGTAAGTCCCTTTATAAAAGAGAATATTATAGTTTTATACTAGGGCTTCTATAACAAAGTGTCATGTCACTGTATCACTTATTTATTTCTCAACTCTGCAGGTAAGAGGTTAACAATCAAGATGTGCTGGATGTTGTGGTGCATGCCTGTAAGCCCAGTACTTGAAAGGCCGAGACAGAAGGATTGCAGGTTTGAGGCCAACCTCAGCAACCTAGTGACGTCCTCCACAACTTAGTGAGACCCTGTTTCAAGAATAAAAAATGGGAGCTCGGGGTATAGCTTGGAGTAAAATCCTCAGTGCCAAAAAAAAAAACAGGGCTAGGGGTATAGCTTGGAAGTAAAATGCCCCTGGGTTCAATCCCCAGTACACAAAAAAGATGAAGGTATTGGCAGTTTTGGTTTCTCCTGAAGCCTTTGACCTCCCCTTTATGAATGACTGCCTTCTTGCTTTAACCTGTGTGTTGGTATATCCTCCCAGTCTGCTTATAAGGACACCAATCCTATAGAATTAGGATTCACTAATTTGACCTCTTTTACCTTTCAAGTCCCTATCTTCAAATATAGTTACATTCTGAGGTACAAAAGGTTAGGACTTACTTCAACACAGTCCAGTCCATAACAATGACATGAGCAAGAAATAAATAACAATAGTTTCAATTTGACTAGCCATCAAGGAAATGCAAAATACTATCCATGCAATGCCATTATACACCTACCAGAATGTTCAAAATATAAAAGAACATCAAGTTTTGGTGAGGATATATGGAGTAACGTGAACACTTATATTTTGCTAGTTGAAGTATAATTTGGTCAAATCACTTTCGGTAATTGTTTTACAGTGTGTACTAAAACTGAATTTTTACATACTTTATAACTCAACAATTGTACTCCTACATATATGCTCAAGCACACAAACCGGAACTTAAACTCTAGACTTTAATACGTATGTCTTTTGGGGGTTTGCTTGCTTGTTTGATTGTGGTACTTGTTTGATTGAGGATTGAACCCAGGAACATTCTACCTCTGAGCTACTACATCCCAAATGCTAGGATTATAAGCATGCGCCACCATGCCTGGCTGAACCCAGGGACATTCTACCTCTGAACTATACCCCCAATCCATCCATCCATTCATTCATTCATTCATTATGCAGTACTGGGGATGGAACCCAGGGGCATTCTACCTTCACACTAAACCCCCAGACCTATTTTATTCTTTTACTTTGAAACAGGGTCTCACTAAGTTGCAGAAGGCCTCACTAAGTTACTGATGCTGGTCTTGATTCTGTGATCCTCTTGTCTTAGCTTCCCAAGTACTGGGATTACAAGTGTGCACCACCATGCCCAGCTTGTTTGTTTGTTTTTGAAAGGAGGTCTCACTGTGTTGCCAAGGTTAGCACCAAACTTCTGGAGTTAGGCAATCTTCTCCAATAGCCTCTCAGGTAGCTGGGAATCAGGTGTGCCCCACCATACCTGGCTCTACACTTAGTGTTTAACACTTACATGTCATTCTTTTTTTTTTTTTTTTTCCTTCGGTACTGGGGATTGAACTCGGGCATTCTACCTCCGAGCTATACCCCCAGCCCTATGCCCTATTTTTTATTCTTTATTTTGAAACAGGGTCTCACTAAGTTGCGGAGTGCCTCACTAGGTAGCTGAGGCTGGCCTCGAATCCAGATTCTCCAGTCTCAGCCTCCCAAATGCTGGGATTACAGGCGTGCGCCACCACGCCCGGCTCACTTACATGTCATTCTGTTTTCATTCTTTTACCTGACAGTCTGTCTCACTATACAGCAGTCTTTTGAGGACAGAGATGAGTTTTTCATACTCTTTTAACATGTGCTTTACAAAATTCAAATAAATGAATAAAGGTGAACACAAGAAGAATTTCAGCAAAAGCCTTTGGGTTCTGCACTTAAACTGAGCCTTTCATTTTGACTTTCTTTAGTAAGCAATGGCATCAACCATTCTCCTCCTACCCTGAATGGTGCCCCATCACCACCACAGAGATTCAGCAATGGTCCTGCTTCTTCCACATCATCTGCACTAACAAATCAACAATTACCAGCCACCTGTGGTGCTCGACAACTCAGCAAGTTGAAACGCTTTCTCACCACCCTGCAACAGTTTGGCAATGACATCTCGCCTGAGATCGGGGAAAAGGTTCGGACTCTGGTGCTAGCACTGGTGGTAAGTACAGAATTACTGTTGTCGACAGTTGCCTGTGCACATGGCTCGGTTCCATAGCCAGCAAAGAAGTTGTAGATATTTCTAGTTGTTCCGAAATCTGTGTCACCAATTCTGTGGACTATTTTATAATTTGTATTAAGTTGTTAAATTGAAGCTTTGCTGGCACATACCTGTAATCCCAGTATTTGGGAGTCTGAGATAGGAGAATTGCAGTTTCAAGGCCAGTCTTGGCAACTTAGTGAGACACAGTATCAAAAAATAAAAAATAGGCTGGGTATGGTGGCTCATGCTTGTAATCCCAGTAGTTGGGAGGCTGAGACCAGAGGATCTGAGTTCGCAGCCAGTCTCAGCTACTTAGTGAAGCTCTGCGCAACTTAGTGAGACCCTGTTTCAAAATAAAGAATAAAAAATAGGTCTGGGGGTATAGCTCAGAGGTAGAATGCCCCTGGGTTCAATCACCAGTACTGCAAAAAAAAAAAAAAGAAAAAAAAAATATAGTGAAGTCCCTCAGCAACTTAGAGACCTTGTTTCAAAATAAAAATAGGGCTGGAGGTGTAGCTCAGAGGTAGAGTGCCACTGGGTTCAACCTCCAGTACCAAAAATAAAATAAGGCTGGAGGTGTAGCTTAGGGGTAGAATGCCCTTGGGTTCAGTCCCCAGTACCACCCCCCAAAAGTATTGACTTACAGGGTTCGTGATAATATTTTTTAAAGAAACAGAATCTATAATGCTCACTCACCTTATTGTCTGAAGTGCTGATTTAATTCTAATAAGCTTTAGATTTGTCTTCAAACTGATTACAGCAGGCCTGCTAGGGTCCAACCAAGTTAAT
Source organism: Graphiurus murinus (assembly GCA_004027655.1). Taxonomy (NCBI): domain Eukaryota; kingdom Metazoa; phylum Chordata; class Mammalia; order Rodentia; family Gliridae; genus Graphiurus; species Graphiurus murinus. The sequence continues at coordinate 9,693 of PVLC010034963.1, read as the reverse complement.
ACAGAGCTCTTTTGTGATTTAATATTTAGTGCCTGGTGTATTGTTTTGAAACCATAATAATTTGTAAAATTGTAAGTTTCATTGTCTAAATAAATAGTATTAAAGGGATTAAATTGCTTAGCTTCTTTTGTATTACAATTTCTTTAGAATTTTTAAGTTACACATAATTTTTCTTTCCCTATTCAGCATGGTGAGCCTATGTTGTAAAGGATGCTGTATTTCTGAAATTGATAGCTTGGTGAGGTTTGACTTTCTGGGTTTATAAGAGAAGTGTATGCCAGTTCTCACTGTAAATCAAATACCCTACTTAATTCATTCAGTTAATTCATTCATTCAGTACTGGGGATTGAACCTAGGGGCATTCTACCTCCAATTACACCCCTAGCCCTTTGTTTGAAACAGTCTTGCTAAGATGCTGATGCTGGCCTTGAACCTGTGATCCTACTGTCTCAGCCTCCAAAGTACTAGGATTACATGCGTGCATCACCATGGCTGGCTTATTTACATTTCTGTTCTTACTCTCTGAAGAGCATGCTGTGGAGTTTTCTAGAGGCTTCGTGACATGGGATATTGCAGAAGGTTAAGTACAGAAGCAGATAGTAGGATCCAGCTATCTTCTGTTATGCTAGATATTTTAAGAGATTTCCAAAGTGTAAAAACAATGCCACTCTTCTTCCTACATTTCTTCAGATAATATTTATTTATTTATTTATTTATTTATTTATTTATTTATTTATTTATTTATGCCAGTGATGGAATCCAGAGGCACTTTACCACTGGGCTAAAACCCAGCACTTTTTATTATTTATTTTTATTTTTATTTATTTATTTTTTGAGACAGGTCTCCCTCTAACTTGCGCTTCTCCTACCTCAGTTTCCCAAATTGCTGGGATTATAGTTGTACACTACCCTGCCCAGCTCTTATTTTTTATTTCTAGATTTATTTTGGTAGAGGGGTTCTGGGGATTGAATCCAAGGGCATTCTACTTCTAGGCTAGATTCCCAGCCCTTCTTATTTTGAATATTGTCTCACTAAGTTACTAAGTGTCTAACCAGGTGGCTGAGACTGGCCTTAAACCTGTGATCCTCCTGTCTTAGCTTCCCAAGTACTTGTATTACAGACATGTACCACCAGGTCCAGCTAGCTCAAAAACTTAAAAGACCAAAAATATTTTAGTGTGGTGGCCTAGCTCTGTCTCTTTTCTTCTAAGAATAGTATGAATGTCACCCTTGAGACCCAAAAACCAGATCCCCTAACATCCTACCTTTCACATTCTTCTCTCTCTGCCAGAACCGTTTTTCCCAAAGCTGCACATTCACTTTTTCAGGTGATCCTTCTGTAAAGCCTACCTTGCCCCTTAGTCTGGTATCAGTGTAAATCAGTAGTACCTTTTTTTTTTTTTTTTAATGATACTAGGGATTGAACCCAGGGTATTTTACCTCTGAGCTACACCCCCAGCCCCGCTTTTTATTTTTTGTTTTGAAACAGAGTCTCCCTAGTTTGCTGACAGTCTGACTAAGTTGCTGAGGTTGGTCTTGAACCTGTGGTCCTCCTGTCTCAGGCTCCCAAGTACTGGAATTATAGACCTGTACCACCACACCTGGCTAGTCAGTCAGTTGTATCTTGTACACAAAATGAATAGTTTAGTTGTCTGTCTTCCCACTAGACTATCAGTTCTTTGGCAAAAAGAGCAAACTATTCTCTATTGATTAAACAACTGAATGAAAAGGAGGTTTATAGAGTATTGGACGATCATCCCTCTAAGATACAGGACTGTCCTATATTGATAAGATAGGCAGTATTGAATCCATTTTTCTAGCCTGAGTTAGTTTCCCTGTGTCACACAATTAATCCTTTCCCTTTTTCAGCCATAAGAAAAAATCATTCATACAATCTTTCTATACATTTAATCTACTTGTGATTGCTTTTTGAGACCTGATTGCATTCATTGCAGTAGGGATAAGAGTATCATTATCTTACACTTAGTTTTTATTCCTGACTACCAGCGTTAGAGATGACTTCAGTTGAATTGTACAACTGTCACATACTTAAGACAAGTATTCAATTTAAAGAATTTAAAAGTTCTGTAATAGCCAGGTGTGGTGGCACACACTTGTAATCCCAGTACTTGGGAGGCTAAAACTGGAGGAACACAGGTTCTTGGCCAGCCTCAGCTACTTAGTGAAGCCCTCGGCAACTTAGTGAGACCCTGTTTCAAAATAAAGAATAAAAAAATAGGGCTGGGGGTACAGCTTGAAGGTAGAATGCCTCTGGGTTCAATCCCCAGTACCACAAAATAAGTAAAATAAAAGCTTTGTAATACCAGGTTTTAGACCCACGCACATTCTATCTCTGACATGCACCCCAGCCCTTTTTATTTATAGGGTCTCTGTAGGTTACTGAGAGTCTTGCTAATAATGGGATTACAGATGTGCACCACTAAGCCTGGCCCAAGCCTTTCTAATTTTTTTTTTTTTTAATGGTACTGGGGATTGAGTCCAGGGGCATTCTACCTCTGAGCTACACTCCCAGTCCCATTTTTATTCTTTATTTTGTAACAGGGTCTCCCTAAGTTGCGGAGGGCCTCACTAAGCAGCTGAGGCTGACCGAGAACCCGGATCTTCCGGTCTCAGTCTCCCAAATGCTGGGATTACAAGCGTGTGCCACCACGCCTGGCTTTTTTTTTTTTTTTTTTTGTGGTACTGGGGATGGAACCTGGGGGCATTCTACCTCTGAACTACAGCCCCGTCCCTATTTTTCATTTTTATTTTGAAACAGGGTCTCATTAAGTTGGGGAAAGCCTCGCTAAGCAGCTGAGGCTGGCCACAAACCCGGATCCTCCAGTCTCAGCCCCCAAATGCTGGGATTACAAGTGTGCACCACCATACCTGGCTCCTAATTTTTTATTTTGAAACAGGGTCTCACTAAGTTGCAGAGGGCCTCACCTAAGTAGCTGAGGCTGACCGTGAACATGAGATCCTCCTGTCTCAGCCTCCCAAAGTACTGGGATTACAAGCATGCACCACTACACCCAGCTCTTTAAGTTTTTTATTTTGAAATAAGGTCTTGCTAAGTTACTGTGCACTAGCCTCAAACCTATGATCCTCCTGTCTTACCTCCCAAGTACTGGGATTATAGAGGCAACACTACTGCACCTGATTCAAAAGAACTTTTTTTTGGGGGGGGGTTACTGGAAATGGAACCCAGGGGCATTCTACCTCCAAGCTACACCCCCAGCCCTATTTTTTATTCTTTATTTTGAAACAGGGTCTCACTAAGTTGCGGAGGGCCTCACTAAGTAGCTGAGGCTGGCTGAGAATCGGATTCTCCTGTCTCAGGCTCCCAAATGTTGGGATTACAAGCATGAGCCACCACACCCGGCTAGAACTTTTTTTTTATTGTGAAAAATAATTATTTTTTGTAGGAAGTGAAGGAAAGTATTTAAACATTTTCATTTAACATGCTTAAACTGAATATATCCCTTTTCCCTAAAGGAAGGCATCTTAATTTTTACTGAATAATGTATTTGATATATTTGGAAAACTGAACATAATTTTATCTCAGTATTAGAGATTACTTCAGTTGAATTGTAGAACTATCACATACTTAAAAGAAATATTCAAGCCAGGCATGGTGGGCATGCCTGTAATCCCAGTTTTCTAGAGGTTATGTGACAAGGGATAGGAGGAGCAGATAGGAGAGACTGGAGTCTCACAGGTTCGAATCCAGCTTCAATAACATAGTGAGGCTCTCTGAAACTTAGTAAGGCCCTGTTTCCAAATAAAAAATAAAATAGGTCTGAGGATGTAGCTCAGAGGTAGAATGCCTCTGGGTTCAATTCCCAGTACCATGCATGTGTGCGCTTGCACAACACACATGTATTCAATTTACAGAATTTAAAAGTTTTGTGGTACTAGGGATTACAGCCAGGGTTGTTCTACCTCTAAGCTGCACCCCCAACTCACTCACTCTTTCTTTCTTTCTTCCTTTCTTTCTTTCTTTCTTCCTTCCTTTCTTTCTTTCTTCTTTTTTTCTTTCTTTCTTGTACTAGAGATTGAATTCAGGGGCATTCTACCTCTGAGCTAGATCCCTAGCACTGTTTTATTTTTTATTTTGAAACAGGGTCTTGCTAAGTTGCTGAGGATCTTGCAGAATTGCTGAGGCTGTCCTCAAATTTGTGATCTTCCTGTCTTAGCCTTCCAAGTGCTGGGATTATAGGCATGCTCCATCTTGCCCGGCCTACTTGATGATTTTCTTTTCTTTTTTTTTTTTTTGCGGTACTGGGGATTGAACTCAGGGGCATTCTACCTCCGAGCTATACCCCCAGTCCTATTTTTTATTCTTTATTTTAAAACCGGGTCTCACTAAGTTGCAGAGTGCCTCACTAGATAGCTGAGGCTGGCCGCGAACCCGGACCCTCCGGTCTCAGCCTCCCAAATGCTGGGATTACAAGCATGCACCACCATGCCCAGCCACTTGATGATTTTCTAAACATAAATTCCTAGAAGAGATGATTTCTCTTTCAGTGGAGCAAGCGCTCAGATTAATTTCCAAGTTTTTAAAATTTTTGTTCCTTTTTTTTCTTCTTCTTCTTCTTCTTCTTTTTGGTACTGGGGATAGAACCCAGGGACATTCTACCTCCAAGCTACACCCCCAGTCCTATTTTTTATTCTTTGTTTTGAAACAGGGTCTCATTAAGCTGCGGAGTGCCTCACTAGGCAGCTGAGGCTGGGATTACAAGCCAATCCTCCCTCGTACTGGGATTACAAGCATGTGCCACCATGCCTGGCTAATTTTTGTTCATTTTAGTTTACTGTTACTCTGTTTTAGGAAATTGAAGTGAAATATTTTATTAACTTCAAAGAAAATATTTTTATTTGAAGAATTTTTTTATTTCCTTACCAAAGCTCAGATTCATTATGAAAGCCTAGACTTTTGTGAAAATACAAGACAAGCCAGCCACAGTGGTATATGCTTGTAATCCTATTACTTGGGAGGCTGAGAGGAGGATTGCAGGTTTGAAGCCAGTAGGGTATCTTAATGAAACCCTGTTAAAAAATTTTTAAAAAAGGTCTGGGAATATAGCTCAGAGGTAAATGCCTCTGTGTTCAATCCTGAATACCAAAAACAAACAAAAAAACGGGGATGGGGGGAGGATGCTAATAATAAGAAAGTTGCCAATGATGCTTTCCTACTCGGAGTTCTGATATGCACATAGAGCACTCGAAGGTAGAAAGCACCTTTCTCCCTCTCCTCTCCTCTCCTCTCCTCTCCTCTCCTCTCCTCTCCTCTCCTCTCCTCTCCTCTCCTCTTCTCTTCTCTTCCCTTTCCCTTCCCTTTCCCTTCTCTCTCTCCTTTCTTCTCTCTCTCCTCTCTCTCGTTACTAGAGATTGAACCCAGGGGCCTTGTACCTCTGAGTGCTGCTGGCCTTGAACCCAAATACTGGGATGAGATTACAAATGTATACCACCACACCCAGGTTTTTCTTTTTCTCTTTTCTTTATCTTTCCATTTAGAACATTTGGGAAAGTTAAGCCAGAAGGTAGGTAGAACCTATAAAAGAAATGAACCTTTAGGGCTAGGACTGTAGCTCAGGGGTAGAGTAAAATGTGGTACTGGGTTATTGAATCAGGAATCATTCCACAGGAAATATTGTATGCTTGATTCCATGTTGAGGAAGACATTTCTGTGAACCCCTCAATACGTAAGTGCCTTTCTTCATGTATAGGAGGGAGGCAGTGCCCTATTCTACAGTCCAGGCTACTAGGCAAAGGATAGAATTGAGATCGCGGTGGTAATGAAGAGAATCAGGGAGGTAGAGGAAACATTATTTGGTTAACCTTCGGGTGGGGACTAACTTCATAATTGTGTCTTTGGAAGTATCCTTTCCTTATGATTTAACCTTAAGGGGTTCAGCACTGTGAGTCAGTGTTTGGTTTTGTAAGTTGAACATTATTCATCTTTTCAGAACTCAACAGTGACAATTGAAGAATTCCATTGCAAGCTCCAAGAAGCCACAAACTTTCCTCTTCGTCCTTTTGTGATTCCATTTCTCAAGGTAATTCTATGAGAACTACTGAAAGTAATTTATCTTCAACATTTCCCCAAGATCTACTGATCTCTATTATGTGATTTAAATCAGATTGGAAGCCGGGCGTGGTGGCGCACGCTTGTAATCCCAGCATTCGGGAGGCTGAGACCGGAGGATCCGGGTTCGCGGCCAGCCTCAGCTACCTAGTGAGGCACTCCGAAACTTAGTGAGACTCGGTTTCAAAATAAAGAATAAAAAATAGGGATGGGGGTGTAGCTCAGAGTAGAATGCCCCTGAGTTCAACCCCCAGTACCACACACAAAATAAATAAATAAATAAATCAGATTGGAAAGCCAGGCGTGGTAGCACATGCTTGTAATCTCAGTATTTGGATGGTGGAGACGGTGGGATCACAGGTTGAAAGCCAGCCTCAGCAACTTAGCAGACCCTGTTTCCAAATAAGAAATAAAATCGGGCTGGGGGTATAACTTAGAAGTAGGATGCCTCTGTACCACAAAAGAAAAAATAAATAAATAAATCAGATTGGGTCACTACATTTTCATATGGTGGTTTTATTTGAGGCTGGTAAAGGTGTAAGTTCAGTCTTTCTGTAAGCCTCTCACTTTATGAAATGAGTACCATAAAAGCCTTGAGTTGTGTTCTGATTGGAAATAACACCCAGAAGGAGCAGGAAGAGGAAGGGGGAGGCGAGCAGAGTTGGTGAGGCTGAACAAAGTACTGGCTGCTAAATCTTTTAGGCGTGCCCAAAGGGTTGAGATGAGGCTGTCAACAAAGAGAGGCCTTTGCAATTCTGGTTTTCCCTGAGGTCTCCAGGATGTGAGAAGGTAATGTTTATGTCTCCCCCAAGCTCCAGTTAGTCTGGTCTCTATTAATGTCCTCTGAAATTACTGTTCCTGGAATATAACTTTTGAGGGACATTGCTCTAAATCATTATGCTTACCTGGTCAGTGAGGCAATGTTATATTTATATGGAATAGGACCCTCTTTTTATTTTGAAATAATTTCACACTCACAGATAAGCTGCGAAATAATACAATAAGATTCCTGTTATAGCCTTTACCCAGATTCTCCATATGTTAACACATTACTATATTTGCACTATCATTATTTTTCTTCAGAAATGTTTGAGAATAACTTATAGACATGATATATCTAAATGTAATTTCAGATCAAGAAATTAGTGTTTATACAACACTATTATCTGATCTATGGACCTTATTATGTTTCACCAGTGTCCCACTAATGTCTCTTACAGCAGAAGAAAAACTATTTATTTATTTATTTTTGGTGGTGGTGGTGGTACTGTAGATTGAATCCAGGGACACTCTACCTCTGAGGTACACTCCCAGCCTTTTTTATTTTTTGTTTGGAAATGAGGTCTCACTAAGTTGCTGAGGTTGGCTTCAAACCTGTGATCCTCCTGTCTTCATCTCCCAAGTTCTGGGATTAAAGGCATGTACCACCATGCCTTATAAGAAAAACTTTTGTGTGGGGTCAGTAGCACATGGTCCTGGATCTAATTCATAGTCACGTATTACATTTAGTTGTCATGTCTTTCTAGTCCCCTTAGGTACATTCCACTTCCGAGCTACACCCCTAGACCTTTTTATTTTTTTGTTTTGAAACAGAGTCTAGGTTCCTGAGGGCCTCACTAAATTGCTGAGGTTGGTCTTGGACCTGCTATCCTCCTGTCACAGTCTCCCATGTGCTACCATGCCCAGCTTCTCTAGTCCACTTGAATTTGGAACAATTTTTCTTTTTGATCTTGAAGAGTACAGGTTATTTCATAGAATTTGCTTTGTTTCTACACTTCCTTATGACTAGAATTAGGTGACACATTTTCAATAGGACTAGCAGATCGGTAGCATCACTGGTAATGTTGACTTTGATCACTTGGTAACCTCAGTGTCTACCTTACTTTTCCACCATAAAGTCACTGTTTTCTCCAAATAAATACTAACTTTCCAAAATAGGTAACATTATGACTCTTAAAGATAAAAAATGAACATATGTAAAAAATTTTATTTAGTTCATGATTAATGAAGGAATCAGTAAGATGTTATGATGAATACAAAGGAGAATTCAGATAAGAGACACATTTACAGGTCAGAATTATTGATACGACTGTGTAAACACCAGTAAAAACTAGCTTCTTCAGTGGCCAAGGGCAGTCAGTTAAACCTCTCCCAGACATGATTTGTGTGTCCACATTTTAATAGTATTTTATACCAGTATCACTTATCTCTATGTTACAGAGTTGTAAAATACCTCCAAGGCAATGAAAGACTAGAGTCAGATACCAGTTTTTTTAGACTAACTTCAGTGAGCTCTGACCCAAATCCAGTCCAGTGCGTGATTTTTGTACAGATAAGAATGGTTTTTACTGATGAGTATTTGCAGGTAACTTGATGTTAGTGTTACTACACCAAACTATTACTTCCAGGGGATAAGAGGCTGGGTTGTATTGTTCCTCCTTTGCTAAACACTCAAATTGGCAGTAAAGTAGGTTTTATTGAAAGCCAGCTTTGAAGGAAGTTGGAGGAAACTTTTTTGTGTGTGTGTGGTACTGGGGATGGAACCTGGGGGCATTCTACCTCCGAGCTACAGCCCCACAGCCCCAGCCCTATTTTTTTTTTTTTTTTAATTCTTTATTTTGAAACAGGGTCTCACTAAGCAGCTGAGGCTGACTGCAAACCGGATCCTCCAGTCTCAGCCTCCCAAATGCTAGAATTACAAGCGTGCACCACCAACCCCACTTAGAGGAAACTTTTATGTTTCAAGTCATCATCTTCCAAGACTCAAGGGGATGTACAGCTTTTAGAAGAGAAAAGACAGCTGGGCATGGTGCATGCCTGTGTTTCCAGTACTTGGGAGGCTAAGACAGGAGGATCACAGGTTTAAGGCCACCTTCAGTAACTTAGCAAGACTCAGCAAGTTAATGAGACCCTGTTTCAAAATAAAAAGGACTGGGGATGTAGCTCAGAGGTTGAGTGCCCCTGGGTTCCATCCCCAAAACCAAAAGTAAATGTAAGGAAAAAGGCAGCAATGTGGACAAAAGCTGGAAATACCCACATACAGATTTAAACAGCCAGAAACTTGTCAGTCTCAGCTTCCTTGGCTTGGGAGGGATGGCACAGCCCTTCAGCCTTTACTTTCAGTATAAAGAAATGTAGAAAAAGAAGTTCAGAAGCTAAAACAATTTGTAGCTTTAATTCTGAATATTAAGATATGCTTATTTTTCTTAGAGGGAATCTGTTTCAGTAGGAAATATTTGTTTGTTTGTTTTTGTGGTTACTGGGAATTGAACCCATGGGCATTCTGCCTCCAAGCTACACCCCCAGCCATTCAATAGGGAGTATTCAAACTCCAGTGAAGCTAAATGTTATCTCCTTCTGCTCAAAAAAAGATTTTCATTCTTTTCATTAGTAGTAGATACTATTTATTTTTTTAAAAAAACTATACTCATCTGTTATTGTGTATTGAATTTTGTTCAATACAATATTTGTGGGATTTTTTTTCTTTTTTGTAAGTACCTATCTTTAATTTCTGCTTTTTTTTTTTTTTTTTTTTTTTTTTTTTTTTTTTTTTTTTTTTTTTTTTTTTTTTTTTTTTTTTTTTTTTTTTTTTTTTTTTTTTTTTT
>PVLC010034961.1:0-17097 GCA_004027655.1 Graphiurus murinus | reverse complement strand
GGCTCTTCCAGTCCTCGCAGAATAAAATTACTTAGATATTTATATGAGAACCTCATTTTCTAAAATTAGATTTTAGTCCTGAAAAGTCTCCCTACTAAAGGATATTATGCATAAATAATTTACAGGATATTGCTTTATGACTCCCACATGGAAAGAGAGTTCAACCATCACTCTGTACTTTTGGAGAAGGATAATTTTTTAATTTTCTACATAAGAGGTTATATGCTCACGTGTTTCTGATGTAGCATCATTTCAAACCCATCTGTAGTAGAAGAATAGTTTTTAAAATACGGTCTGATAAGCCGGGCGTGGTGGCGCATGCTTGTAATCCCAGCATTCGGGAGGCTGAGACCGGAGAATCCGAGTTCGCGGCCAGCCTCAGCTACCTAGTGAGGCACTCCGCAACTTAGTGAGACTCGGTTTCAAAATAAAGAATAAAAAAATAGGGCTGGGGGTATAGCTCGGAGGTAGAATGCCCCTGAGTTCAACCCCCAGTACCGCCAAAAAAAAAATATATATATATACGGTCTGATATTAAAAGCAAAGGTACATTTGGGAAGAGAATAGCAAGACATCTCATAACTGTCTCTGAAAAAATTTATTGAGCCAATCCTTTTGTTAATATCCGAATGTGTGATTATGGGTACATGTACACACACACACACACACACACACACACACACACACACACACATGTTCACACATGCACCGAAATGCTCAGCTGTTGACCACCCTGGGGCTGTTGCCTTTGGAAGTTAGAGACATACATCCAGTTCCACCTCCTGCGGCACTTAAGGCGCCTGTTGAGTGTAGGAGACATGCTAAGAACTCTGTTTCCTCAACTACCATTGCCAGTCAGTCAGCATTCACAGGTAACTATTCATTTCATATAGAAGGGCAAATTCAACACGTGCTTTTCCAAAAGGAAAAAGTGGTTCGAATTTAACTAAAATGTTACAGCTGATTAGACTCAGGGCACCATCTTGTTCAAGTAACTCATTGTTTTGCAGACATTGGAAATGTTGCCTGATTCAGGTTTTTTTTTTTTTTTTTTTTTTTTTACTCTATTCCAGAGTCCTAACCTAAGTACTGCTAGCCTTTCCTTATAACATTATTTTTGAAAAATCATGAGAACAATTCTAAAATAGTAGAAAGAATTAACTATGTTGAGGTAGTTTCTGCTTCTTACAGGGATAGGTTTCATTTATGCTTTTTATTTTCTTTTTCTTTTGTTTTGTTTTATGTTTTATCGTCACTCATTCCAGAGGAATTAATCTATGTGTTTGAAACCTTGAGTTGCCAATTTTTGATGGTCTTTTATACACACAAGACTTGGTTGTACCTAGCATCTCAAATCCAGGAAAGGCTCCATGAGTTATAATCTAGTTACCTGGACAGGTGGGAAGGACATGGCAGGGATGTCTTGGGCAGGTGCACCCACCTGCACAGACAGTAAGCCCCTGACATCTGGATTTCCTATATAACACTTTCAAATAAAGGATATGGAGAGATGACTGGCAACCTTTTTGTTGACCTCCTTCTTCCTTCTTCCTTTCTTCCTCCCCTCCTCCCTTCCCCCTTTCTTCATTCCTCCATGATAGAAAACATAAGATGAACTCTCAGTAATGTTTTTAATTGAGTACTGTTGACCAGTCACAGTGTTCTCTACATTAGTTCTGTAGATCTTATAACTATATACTTTCATTGTGTGTGTGTGTGTGTGTGTGTGTGTGTGTGTGTGTGTGTGTGTTACTGGAGCTAGAACCCAGAGAGGCTCTATCACTGAGCTACACCCCCAGCCCTAGTTTGCTTTATTTTTGAGTAGGGTCTCACTAAGTTACCACACACTGACCTCAAACTTGTGATCCTCTGCCTCAGTCTCCCAAGACTGGGATTGCAGGTGTGTGCAACTGACCCTGGGTTACTTCCTTACCCTTGATCAACACCTCCCATTTCCCTCCCTGGCCCCAACAACCCCCTTCCTACTCCCCACATCCATTGCCTTGATTATGATATTACACATTTTATGTTGAGATACAGCAAAGGGGACCAATATTTGTGTTCCACAGGACCCATTGCTGATTTCTGGCAGCATGAGCTTCCTGTTTTGCAGAGTTAATATACTCTGTATCACTTGGATACCAAGGTAGCATGAAATGTTAGTGCAGCTTAGAACATTAAATGTTAATTATTACAATGTGGGGGGACCCACATGAATCTTGGCACTCCAATCTACCCTCCAGCTTGAGGATCTCGACCTGACATTTGCCTATCAAAGCCTGAAGCCTACAGCTAGGCAGACAGTGCATCCTGACCTTTTAAATACTGAAAACAAACATCTGATTCTATCACCATGCCTGGTGCATAGATGGAGCTCAGTATATCCAGTGGGGTTACTTCCTGCTCATCTTGTAGTCATGGGGGAAGAAAGGATTACCTCTTCCACACCCTTCAAGCTTGTTTCTTTCCTGGACCTCTGCAAGCCTGCCCACGTGGACACCTTTTCCAGGCTAACTTCAGCCCCATGGAAAGCGTTGGCTATGCTGCAGGGTAGCCAGCTCTGTTTGAGTTCTGCATGCATCAAAAATGGAGAGTATGCATTATAACCTCCCATTATTTTCTAAAGAGTCTTATAAGGAAATGGTTATTTGAGAAGAACTGATCTACTGTCTGTCAGAGAGCAGAAAATATCTGAGCTTGGGCTTGAAGCTATGGCCTCCCAGCTAGTCCTGTGTCTTTTATGACAGACACTTCTCTGACAGCTTACTGTCTACTGTTTAGATGGCAAACAAGTTTCTGATATTTTGGAAAGCTGTGTCCTCCTTTGATCTGTGCATGACATAATACACGCATGTGTAGCAGTCACAGAATATATATGTTCTTCTGTGTGTGGAGTGCTCATTGTATATGAAATGCACACCTTTTTTTCTGAAGCATGACTTGTAGTTTAAAAACTCCTCCGCACGCACCATCACCCCACGTTTGCATAAGGGGATTAAGAATGTAGTTACAGGAGACTGCTTCTGTTTGGATCTCTAACCTGTTGTAACTTGTTGGCGTTGCCATAGAAACACAGAGATGGGCTGCGCAGTCCAGATTTCCAGGATCTCCAGGATGAGCAGAATGTCCGAGTCTTGAGACTTATTCGTAAAATGGCTATGATAGGAATAGGGCTAGTTCGGTTTACGAAGCTGTGGTGATGTGTGTTAGTCCATCCAGATATCTCTAGATATTAATACCAAGTAAGGATGTAAAAATTCAGAAGGTTGGGAATGGAGAACCATAAAGTTAATACCAGCACAGGCTGCTGAATAAAGTATCTTTCTGTTATTCTTTAGATGTGCTTTTAAATCAGCTCAACAGATACATGTACATTTCCCCAAGAAGTCTCTAGAATCTTCTTGACTATTTCCTATCTGCTCTTAGTGCTTAATTCTACTTTGTTTAGACCCCATGTTAACTAACCCTCCCTCATTTCTGCTTGTCTGGACAGCACTGCAGTGCTTGGTTGAGAGGTTTTAGAACACATGACAAATTCCCAAATGTTTATCAGTGAGTGCTAGTTTTGCTGGGCAAATCAAACACCATAGGACATCAGCGTGTCTTCTCCAAAGCACACCATAGAAACACAAATGGTCTGTTTCCCTGGATTCTTTTCCCAGAGAGCATTTTATGCATGGAACACACATTAGTCTATGCTGTGACCAGAGAGGACATTGCTTCTTGACCTTTGTGATCTGTCCTCTTACTTAATAATTTCCTCCATATTTTGAATTTGGAGCCTTCAGCACCAAATCATTTCCCACAGGAGTGAATATGCATCTCAGAAATGAATGTGGATGGCTTTGACCTATCGATGTGATTGATTGGTTAATACAGTTGAGCCCGAAATATGCCCATCTGACACGCAACTTCCTTCTAAAAACACTGGAAACGGTTATGTAATTGCTAGCACCATGGAAACTTGCCTTCATTGCAGATTTGAATCCCCAAATATAGATGATCAACGCCTACCAATTGAAAACGCTTAGATGGGCCTTGTTACCTAGGCAACGATGTATTGGAAATGAGATGTCTGTGTTCTCACACATATCTTTCCCAATTTTTACCTTTTACATTGCTTTAGAGTATGAGTTTTAAAGATTGAATACATTTTTTTTTAAAGGGTGACGATGATAACTCTGAGGTCTGTCAGCTTTAAATAAACCCTCTCAGCGTGCACGAGATCCTCCTGGACTCGGAAATCTCTGTGCTCTGGCTGCCCTTTGAATCAGAGATAATACTTGTTAATAATAACCAAGCATAGGATGGTACCATTAGCAACCAAGTCCCTGAGGATTGGGAAGTGGGAATAAAGTAGAAGAAGCATCTTTCTAACCCTAAGCAACCATTCTGCTCTAGAGTAGCACACGAATGCAAGACTGGGAAGGTGGAGTTTTTTGGAGAGTTTGTGAGTTGTGGCCTCTTCAGGACTCTCATTCCATCTGCCCCATTTCCTTCGCATCGTCATTCTGATCCAGAAAACAAAAGACTCCCTTGCTGAAGAGAGTCTGGAATGCTCTGTCCCCTTTTCCTTTCAATAGAGCATGAAAGTTTTCTGACTTTTCCTTGAGACGAGTTGCTTCTCTTTCTAGGCATCCCCACTGAACTCCTAAACTGGCTGGGATACAGTCCAGTCCATGGGCGAATGTGTCTTGTGAAAAAGAATACTCTAGACATCCATTTGATTTTAACTATTGGCCAGATAGTAAACTCCTCACTTAAGCTATACATTCCTTGGGCGAAAGAATTATGGCTTTCTCTGGGGACTTGCATTTTTCATGGCCACGTTCTCATTGTCATTGGCTGAGAATTATTTAATGCATGTTGGATGGGGCGCTAGTGAAATTGTTCAACTGTGATTTGGCCTTGAATCCAGTTCCTTCACTTGCTTTTTCAGCTGGGCCACTCATACTCTGCCGATGAGCCAGGTGAGCTCTGGCCATGGATTCCATGAATCAAAAAAATATGTTGCAGTTACATTAAGAGGCACATTATAAAAGAAATACTAGCATGCTGTCACAAAACAGGAATTTGCTTTATAATCTGGCAATCACAGAGAAACCCTAAGATGTTAATAAGAAGGTAAAGTGTGTTACTATGGTAACTCCTTAGTATTTCTCACGGAAACACCCCTGACATATTATAGCCCTTGCCGAGAACTCAGAAAGTCTTTGCTCTTGTGTATTAGCTGGTACACTGTTCTTGGCTGGAATCAGACAAATCATATAAGTGATACTATCTCTCATTTTATTTTGTCCACCATGAAACTCAAGTCATATTTGTTATGAAGAATCAGACAGGTCAGGATCAGAAAATGTTATTCTTTCTGTGTAAGTCATCCTGATCCTCTTGTAGTTTCCTGTTTTTTTCCAACCTCTTCTACCATCCCCTTGTCATGTCCCTCAGTCACTGCTCAAAGCTGGAAACTGCTCTACAGCCAAACATAGCATTTTGGAGAAGCTGATGGGCATTTTCTCAGTGGGCAGGTAACTGTGGGTCCAGACCCCTCACCTACTCATAGTACCATGGAATAAACAAGTCAAATTATTTATGAAATGGTCTGTGTCGCTAGCACTGTAAGACTCAAACTGGAGTCTGATAAATTTAAACTCGTCATCACTTGGATCCAAGCTGAGTTTCACTGTGTCTCTGTGCAGCTGAGTCAGACATGAAAGAGAGCCGGCTCAGATTAGCACAGGGCAGGGCAAGAGAAAAAATAGCTTCATTATTTGACCAGCTGATGGGCCTGCCAGTATAGCTTGTGAATTTAAATCACGAGAACTGAGAGGGTTTGAAGTCCTTATCAGCTCTCTACTTTTGTCTCTAGGCAAGACCATAACTAAATTATTTCCTGTAGAGTATTGCCGTTGATATTCTTGCAGCACCCCCTAGAAGGAGATAAAGCCCGGCTCAGGAATTCATTTTTGGAGCTGATAACATTTGGAGTTGGAACGCTTTTCTGCCTGAGAGACGGCTCTTTGGTGCACACTTTGTACCCCTCCCCTACCACCCAAGGAGTAGTTCCTGATAGCTGCATACTGCATTAACTGCTAAAAGACATTTTCATAAAACTGCAAAGCATTTCTGAGTATCTTGTATGCTCCCAGACCTATGGGCAGACATGGTTGCTATCATTGTAACTTTGTTCGAGACGCCTAAGTCCTTTGATTTGAACAGCCTGGTACTGCTATGTTCTGAGCTTTCCATAAATTCTCCTTCCAAAAAATGAAGAAACTCTAAGTATCGAAGGCAACACAAGGGCCGTTGTAACCTGCACATAACATCGACATGACTTATGTTAATTTCAGAAGATTTAACATGTGATTATGGATTAGGGAAAGCAGTCTCAGTTAAGCAACATCTCCGGATGGATGAGTAGGGGATTATGACTTCTATATTTGGCTTGCCCATTAGCACAGTTATGACAGCCAGATTGATAGATGTAATTTAAGCCTTTATTTAGTTGCTGTTTTTTTCTATTACGAGCATCTCAGAGGTCTTCTCAAACCCAGAGATAGGTTGTTAGGGTAGAATAAACTAGAAGTCAAGGAACTTTGGAGCTATTATGTGGAATTCCTTCCTAAGGGTGGATTTGCAAGGTCAACTGAGTGGAAGTTGTAGGTCCTTCACTTGCATGGCCCTAGTGATGCTCTGATGATGTGTGTGTGTGTGTGTGTGTGTGTGTGTGTGTGTGTGTCTTCTTTAAGAGGCCTCAGCATGCACTGAATGTAAGGCAGATGTGTAGCTCACTTTATTCACCTATTGCACTCAACCCTCACTTATTCAGCTATGTATGCAACAATCACAACTCAATTTTGTAAGTGTATAAAAATATTTGCATATATTTCTGGTTTTACCTCTGGTATTAGCACCAATGCTCTTGTGCTATTCCACTTCCATACTTTGGATAAAGACCATGGCAACTCTCCAATTACTTGTATACAGAATCGCACACAAAACACATACATCAAAGGAAGAAATTTAGTAGCTCCATATTGATGAGAGTGCTTCATGTAAGCATTCTCACTGAAATTCATAATGTCTCTGACTCTGTTTTCTGGGAATTATAACCTCCTAAAGTAGAGGAAACTCAGGTTTAAGTGGATTAAGATTAGAAAGTAAACTGCAGGTGATGCCTTAATAGAAAGAAACTGATTAGTAGTATCGGATTATGTTTTTAAGTTAGTGGACGCCTATTTTGCTTTGGAGGCTTCTATTATGAAACAAGACAAATGACCAATAAATGTATGAGGAAATGTTCAACCTCATTAGCAGTCAGAGAGATGCAAATCAAAACTACCTGGAAATTTCACCTAACCCCAATTAGAATGGCAATCATCAAAAACACAAACAACAACAAATGCTGGCGAGGGTGTGGAGAAGTGGGAACCCTAATACATTGTTGGTGGGATTGCAGATTAGTGCAACCACTTTGGAAAACAGTATGGAGGATCCGCAGACGAATAGGAATGAACCTACCATATGATTCAGCAATATCACTTCTAGGTGTCTACCCAAAAGAACGGAAACCAAACTATCAGACTGACTCATGCGTATCTATGTTTATAGCTGCATAATTCACAATTGCCAAACTATGGAACAAGCCAAGATGTCTATCAACAGATGAATGGATTACAAATCTATGGGATATGTACACAATGGAACTTTACTCAGCCAAAAGGAAGAACAAAATCATATTATTTGCAGGGAAATGGATAGAACTGGAAAACATTATGTTGAGTGATATTAGTCAGTCACAAAAAGTAAAAAATCGTATGCTCTTCCTAATATGTGGAAGTTAGGGAGAAAATGGGGCATAAGAAGGACTCCAGATGAAGAAAGAGAAACCTTAGGTAAGCAAAGAAGTTGACTTAACTGAAGATGATGGTAGAGGGCATCCTAATTCACAGGATGTGTGGGAAGCATAGAAAACTTTTACTAAATTCTAAAGACTCAGAGAGCTGAGATGATTTCTCAAGGCCATTTGAGCCATTAGAAACTCAACCAGTTTCTGTAGTGCCCGTTGTGCATGTATAACCTTGGAGGTGATAAAGTTTGTTACTCCTGAGAAAACTAGTGTAAAAGTTTGTAGTTTGTGTTGCCTGCTTTTCCCTGTAAGGGGGTAGTTAGATAAAGCATAAATAACTCCAAGAAAATAACAGAGGTTTCTTCAGAGCCTGATTGTCTCCACCTGGTCTTGGGGAATTTTTGAGATAATGACTGTTTCTCACGTATTCGGGGTCACATTTGTTTTTCTAAGCATATAAAAACCCTATCTTCGCCTAATAAAGTTGAACATTATTCTCCTCGCGAGGTTGTGTCTGTGTCTGTCTGTTTGTGCGTCTGTCTGTCTTTTGTGTTTAAGCTTCCAGTGCGGACTGCAGGATAGGGAAACTGAGGCAGCAAGCATGCCACAAGGATGTACTTTCACGAACATATCAAAATCAATCACTAAACTGAACCTGAGAAGGTGGGAGGGCGAGGGAGGAAGTGGAGCAGGAATTGGGGAAGGGCTTAACTGAAAATGCATCAGAACTCTGGAGTGAGTCTTTATGAACAGCAGACAGTTGTACAAGCCATGCTACATGCCTACTTCATGTTAATGTTAGACACTTGAGTGCCCCATGTGAAACCATGAGTGTGCTTGTAGAAGAAAAGTCTGTGAAAATAATTCTCTGGAAGTCAGCTGTCTGGTTCAGAGTGGCATGCTAACATGTTTTATTCACTTCTCAGAGTTGTTTCAAGTTTGAAGAATGTGTATGCCTGGTGTGTACTTCATGGTTTAATTTATTGTTCAGGAGTGGTGTTATGACTTGAGTATCAATTATCCTTAAAATCTGCATATAGAAGAAAAAGAATAGATCCAATTACAGTTTCTGCCCACAGAAGAATCTAGACTTGAAACAGGAGGCTGAAATAGGAAAGCATTCTGAAACAAAATGGTTTGTTTGTTCAGAGGAGAGGGGCAAAAACTAGTTCCCTGGAAGCTGGTGACAGTTGCCAGTTGCTGTGGAAACTGAGATAAACTCTGATCTTGATGATGGAGTGAACTGTCAAGGAGAAAATGAGCTTTAGTTGCTGTGATTGTTAAGTTGTATCAGGCGCCTTGTGGATAGAGACTTCCTTTGGAGAGGCTACCGCTCAGAATCAGGTGTACATGGAATTGAGATGAAAGGAGTCCTGGGAATTTGAGGCTCAGTTCTGTGCACGGCCAGGACCCCTGATGGCCCTCTCAGACAGCGAAAGAGGGCTAGAATTCATTGTGGACTAAACTCACTTTTTAATTGCAGATTTAGTCAACAGAATGGGGATTCGGCCATTCCTGGTAGAAAAAATGTCCAATGAGGAGAGTGTTCAATTTAACTATCGTATCTTAGAATATCTCTGTATCATTATTTATGATGGAAACTAGGTAGTTTCACTGCCAAATGTTTATATATATATATATATATATACACTTTTACTGGTGCATTGTGATTATACAACTTAGTGAGTTTCAAAATCATACAAACCAAGATGCACAAGTCAGTGAATTTCCCTTCAGGTCCCATTTAACTATCCACCCCTCCCTGTATGAAATAGTGAAATTGGTAGTGATAACGTCATGTCTGAACACAGCATGATTTGAAATGTTCCTTTCATCAGTTCTCCCCTCCCCCTCCTCACATACATCCCCCTGTCCTCTTCTACTATCCTACTGGTCTCTAGCTTCAGCTATCAAAACTCTCTTCTGCTCCTTATTTTCTCTTTAACTTCCACACATGAGAGAAAACATCGATCCTTGACTTTCTGAGGCTGACCTATCTCCTTTCTCATAGTATTTGCTCATTTTTAAAGCAGAGTTTGTCATTAAAAACAAGCCGCAGCCCTCCCCTCATCCCAGCCTCCCATAGGCATATTGCAGAGCCTGTCCTCAGCCAGGCGAGCTCCTGGCTTTCAATAAGATTAAAAACTTCCTCGCCTCTAAGTCTAAGGTGCAGTTCTAGGCACCTTATTACATATGTATGAAATGTCCTATGGTGATATAAGCAACATCCTGTGAGGTCTCCAATTCCAGGATAAAGGGCTGGGAGGGCAGGGACAAACTTTCCACTCCAGGCACGTGTGGATTGAGGCTGCTCAGGGCAAGATGGCCCGCCATGTTTGTTAGCCAGTGGACGAGGCATTTACATCTCCTGTTTTGTGTATTCCATTCTCCAGGTCTTTCTTATTAAATGGCACCACCGTAGACATGCAGTTTTTATAAGTCTCTGATTTAGATCAGCACCGTTAGGTGCTTTCTATCCTGTGCGCACTCTGTGTGAAAAGCCAGTCTGATCACCTCTCTGCTTCAGTGCTTTATGAGCCTGGAACAGCCTCTAGCACCTGGGAGTACTGTCCTGGTGTTCCCGATAAGGAACCCAAGGCTCAGAGGACTGGCTCTTCAAGCTTTGGCAACAACTGTGAGGAGACCCACGATTCAACAGCCCAAGAGCAGGACGGGAGACCTCCTGTACTTCCTCTCCTTCAACTATACCTTCAGTAAGATCTGAGAAGCTGCTTTCAGAAAAGGCAGTGCGGCTTCCCTAGCATTGCACCCAGGTAACATGTGATTTCTGTCATGGCTTAGAATCATGGGGGGGGGGATGGCACCTCCCTCGCATTTTTTAGAGGAGTTCTTAAATTCAATCACGTGTTATTGGGTTTCACTTGCTATTTCCAAGTCTTCTAAACATAGTTCCATCCTGAACAAACAAAAAAAAAGTAGCATTTTTATAAAGTGCTCTTGACATTTCAAAGGGCCGCTGTGTGTGGGATGGAATTGCGTTGTTGTTGTGAAGGTCTTTCCTGCCACATTCACCTTGAACCCAGGCAGGAGCGCAGAGCTTTCTTTTAAAATTCTTATAAAGCAAAATGTGACATGAAAGTATGTTTCTCATATCATTCAGTTGTCTTTCTCCAAAACACTCTTTTGTGTAGACCAGTAGATGACTGAGAAAATTAATGTGTGTATATATATATATGATTTCCCTAATGTGTATATATATATATATGATTTCCCTAAAATCTTCACCTTTCTATACACTGGACTTAATGGTTAACTTCAAAAGCACATGTGTATCTAACATATGTGTATCTAAGAGTGATATTTCACACTGAGATATCACTAAATACTTGTGCACACAAATCAATATCCTTGCATGGTTGCTAAACAACAGAAAGAAGCATTGTGTTTCTTTGTGGATCTGAATGTCTCTAAGTGTCTGTGTGAGAGTGTATTGTACCATGTCAGAAGGGTATTTCTGGAGGAAAAGTAAGCAACACACAGGAGAGGAGTCCATTTTTTCTTGTGCCCCATTGTGATGCCAATAGCGTTCTGGTTGATATACTTGGCCTTCCCTCTACTGCTGCCCATGACAAATTCTTGGAATCCACCTGCAGCATGGCAGGGACTGTTAATTGGAGGGCAAGGCTTTGTCCTTGCTCTTCACTCAGCTGTCCTGATACGGAAGGACCTGAGGAGCATCATCCATCCAGGAAGTCTTGCAGGATGCCTGTGGTATCCCTGGCAGGCTATGGTGACTGAGGGCAGAGCTGCTGCTCACAGAGGTCCACACCTCTTCTCTCACACACCTACTGGAGCCCAAGTTGATTCGCACCACCACCCCAGCAGTCACACCTTTTCAGGACGACTTTGGGACTGATCTCTGCATGTATTTTGACAAAATTAAGGCTAGATGATTCGTCCATGAGTCATTGTGGGTATGAGGAAATTAATACTTTTATTTCAGATTAACTACATATAAAAATGAAAGACGATGCATTCCGTCCTCTTAGCCTGGAGACTTTGAAAGATAATTGATATGTGGGGTTTTAATGGTTAAACTCCTAAGCTCCCCATTATGGGTTTGTTTAAACACCTTGTGTAATGATGAGTAGTTCTTCGCATAGAAGAAAAATAATGAAGCCAGTGTAAAAGCTCCTGGGAAGACAAGGCTTCTCAGTGTAACAGGTAATATGCAGGAAGGCCATGTTGGAGCCAGTAGGTAAGCAGGGACTCCCCAGTCCCTTAAGCTGGAGACTCCAGGGCAGTCACCTTTCACTTTATTGATTGGGACTTGGACTTTAAAGGCAAAAGGAAAGCATGGTTTTGCTTCAGTCTCTGCAGGCTCCTGACTGTAGATTTAATTCTTACCTCCCATTTTCCACAACTGCCAATGAGACAGAACATTAAAACATGTTGGGCATTCACAAGGAAGAAGGCAAACCTCTCCTTGACAGACACTGGAATCTCTTTTTAAGTCTCTGAAAGACTTATCTAGTCTGGATATTAGTCCTCATCAGAAGAGTAGCTGGCAAAGATTTTCTTCCATTCTGTAGACTCTCTCTTTAGACTCTTTCTTGTTTCTTTTGTCATACAAAAGTTTGTTTTTTTTTTTAAGTTGATGCCATTCTATTTATTTATTCTTTTATTTCCTGAGCTTTAAGGCTATATTTAGGAAGTCTCTACCACTACCTTTATGTTAGAGGGTTGGTCTTATGTTTTATTCCAGTGATTGCAAAGTTTCTGTTCTAAACTTGTCTCACTCAAAGAACAAAATTATGTCATTTTCAGGAAAGTGGATGGAATTTGAGAATATTGTGAAAAGAGAGATCAGCAGTTTCAGAGATTTAAGATTTAAGAGATATATGTTTTCTCTCATATGTGGAAACTAGAAAGAAAATATAAAAACTTCAGATAAATGAGGAGCGAGGCCAGCAGAATGGTGGAAGGGAGTTGGAGGATAAAGGTCGAGAGTGGAAACAGGAGATTGGGTGAAGAAAACAGTTCAAATAATACTAGGTTCTTATATGAAGGTATCATTACCAGTTTTATGAACACATGTGGGTAGGGAGGAGAGGCAGTGGGGCGGGATGCAGGAGTAAACACACCATTGCTGTGTGCAGCAATGTTTGTATCACGTTGAATCTCACGAGGATGTATAATTATAATTCACCAATAAAAGTATATAAAAAGAAATAAAAATAAACAACAACAACCTGGTAAAAAGTTTGAGATTCTTTTAACTAAAGAAAAGTTTGGAAAGGAAATTCAAGGAATTAGCATTTAAAGATTTGCAGTTGGGCGAACTGAATTGGCGTGCCCAGAAGTATGTACCCTAAGGCCAGAATAGAAGCTTTTGAAGAAGAATTTCTGCAAAGACTGTTCTCAGAGGCAGTTTGTGGGCTGAGCAGAAGTCCAAGATCATCAGCCTGTCCTGAATGGTTGATTAGTAAGGTGTTCCTCACATGAGACTTGTTGAAGAACTAAGGAGCCAGCTGCAGTTGTTCATCCATGACTGTGGGGGCGCTATGGCTTGACCTTTGATGGTGTGAGAGTCCTCTCTCTCTACACCCACTTGGAAGGGCTGTTACTTACTTCCTCCCACAGGGCCTTTGACTAACACAGGTCACAGCAAACCTATGGAGACAGGGTCTCATCATGCACTCTCCTGCCTCTGCATGGCCTTTGGAGTTACTAATTTGCAAGCATGGTCCCTCCTGTGAAGGATGCATGGGGAACAAGAGGGAATTGTTCATGTAGCAGAAAGCCCTGGGCCTCTCTGTAGCCCTGTGTCACTGAGCAGAGCGCTCTAGGAGGGTGGGGACCACAGGGCCTCCCCTGGCTGCAATGCTCTTACCACCGCCCACGAGACAAGTTTGCTGGTTTATTCTTCTCAGGCACAGAATTTGGTGAGAGTGATTTGGTAGTATAAAAGCTCAGAATATTGACTTCTATTTTCCATTATTATATAGCTTCATACTGAAGAATAAGTAAAGTGAATTTTTAGAAATAATGAACAGCATGTAGTATGAGTGAGACGATACTCTAGGAGCTGTGGTGGGTGAACTAGAGCAGAGAGTGATAGGTGTCCATGAATCTTGCAGCTAGTTTCAAAGATAAGCACATGCAGAAGTGTATCCAACATTACACAGTGGGCATGCACACAAAGGCTCTCTGAGAAAAGCTGAAGTCCCTGCTGACTGGTAGAATCTAGCAAGAGGAGAATACAAAGTGTAGCTGAAAAGATGAACAGGGCTTCAAAAGACATATATGGAAGAAAATGCTCCAATCACGAAGACGCTACCCAGAGAAAGACATGAATATCGGTGAGGCCTGCCTGCGGTTAGGGTGTCTTCAGGCTAGAGAAATTAGAGCAAAGAGGGAAAACATAAGAAGACATGCGGAGTTGTGAACACAAATAAAATATTACTAGACGTATGAGCTAGAGAATCATGAACTTCAAAGTCCAAAGTTATTCCAGCAATCATATTTAAATTTAAAGTGTGGCTGCCCTGGTAATGACAGTTCCCCATACGCATCACTATATATTTGAAATGCTGGGTGAGTCATGCTGGGCCCTGCCACGCCAGGTGTTTGTTACTGAGAAATTTCAGATCACCTAGCCGCCCTGGCTGCCTACTATTGCTGATGCATGACAGTAGTTTGGACATTATAAATTGTAAAGTTTTAGATTTACTCAAATGCTGTGCTGATTAAGGATGTGTTGGGATATAGCAGTAAGTCCTAAATTATTTTTTCAAAGGTTTAGTAATGTGGTTTTCTACTTGTGCTGTGTCTGTCTTTTAAATAATAAAGTCAAAACAGCATGCATGTCAGAATCTCTACAACTACTCATCATTAGAGGGCCGAAGGGAAAGACTCTTTTGGTGTGAGACAAGTTTGGGAGCCATGCAGCCTGTAGACTAAACATGAGGCCTCGACTTACTCGCTCTCTGGTTTTTATTATGTAGTAACTCCTCAGTGGCTTGATCAGGTAGTCCTCACTTACAAGGGGAAACTGTAGTTGGAATTTCAAGAGGAATAATAAAAATAAAAATCAATGTGAGAGCTGAGTGCTGTTCTACTGAATGTGAGAATCCATGGCAGACACAGTGCACATGGGGAAAAATACTCCAGACTGTGCACAAAGTTAGAGTAGAAAGAGCATCTCATGTGCTTTACCTATAATTATACTAGTAAGAATTGCTTCAACTTCTAAAGTCACAGCGGCATTGTAGTGTACTCCTGAAGAGAATACTATGTCAGATTTCAATCTTAAACTTACTCTCTCTCTGGAAGAATAATTGCTGGTGCAGTAAGCATAGATGTGGCTTGAGGCTGGCTAACAGCGGGCTTTGAAGTAGGATGTGTTTGTAGGTAGCAGCATCCAAGAGCAAAGGCAATATTATTTTCTTGGTAAATAAGCCATCAATATTTCTGTATAAAGTGACTATCCGCCAAAGTAAATACACCAAAAAACAATGTTGTATGTTTTGCCGAAGTCTGTCAACTTTTGCCTTATATGTAACAACAGAAATTTATAAAAATTAAAATTTCCAAAATGTAGAAGTAATAAAATGAAATAATTATTCCAGAGCTTCTAAACACCAATCAAAAAGAAAGGCCGAGTCCTCACAGCAGATTAATTGAGATGTATAAATTATATTATATTTCATACCTAAGAAGAAAATTCTTTAGAAGAAAAGAAAAATCTGAAATAAGTGAATGTGGCATAGTAAAAAGTGTAGGGAATTTACATCAAATACTAGCTTAGTTTCTGCTTGGTTTAACATTCATAATGCTAATAACAGCTCCATACATTTATTTCTTCATGCACAAATCGACAGAGTGAATTCCACTTTACAATTACTCTTTCCTATTAAAAACCACACACACACACACACACGCACACACATACACACCATGTAATGTGCAACCTGTGAACAATCAAAAACTGGCTCAGTAATTGTTACTCTTTCCTAAGATAATGTCATTCACCAGAAAATACTGCAAGCTTTATTCAACATCTAGATCATAGAAAAAAATGTTCTGATTATATGCAGGGCAAAGAAAAAATAAGTAAAACTAGGGGCATGGAATAAAGTGGAAAGTCTAAAAATCAGTTCTTTACAAAGTGTGTGTGTGTGTGTGTGTGTGTGTGTACTGGGAATTGAGGCCAAGCGCATTCTGCCTCTGAGCTACACCCCTAGCCCTATTTTATTTTTCATTCTGAAACAGAATGTCACTAAGTTGTGGAGGGCCTTACTAAGTTGCTAAGACTAGCTAAACAACTTGTGATCCTCCTGTCTCAGCCTCCCAACTACTTGGATTAGAGACATATATTACCACACATTTACAAAATGTTCTAATGTTCAAGAAAAAAAATTCACCTTCTTTTGCACTTACTGAAGACATGCTAGCAAGGGGAGAATTTGAAATTGGTCATTTGAATAAAAAGCAATGCAATTGGCGATTGTTTAATGACTCTGGACCCCTTGCTGTCTGTCATTCATTTCTCACCTGCACTATTAGTTATGTGAAACCAAAACTGGGATCCATAAACTGTCATTGCATTTTTCCTCTTGGAGAATTTGCAATGACTTTGCAGAGCGCAGGACAGTGGAAGACACTCCACAGGAAAGCCAACAAGTCACAGAGCAGCCAGTAAAGACAGCTGGGGAGAATCCTCACCAGGGACCAACAGGCAGCAGGTTGGAGGCTGCAAACAATCCCCCTGATTGTGAGTCCCGCGAGCTGCACAAAGACACACATCAGCAAAGTTTCTCCATTTCCATTAACCTTTCTTTTAACTCTCTGCCTATTTTTATTTTCTTTTAAAATCGTTCTTTAAAAGGAAGGAGACTTTAAAAAAAAAAGGAATAAAAAAGATTTAAATAGCAAATGTCTTTAAAATGGGAATTTGCATTAAAGACCCGTGAAGATTAAGTTTGATGTCATTCTGAAGGAAAAGTAATGTGTCTTTTCTGGATTACATACATAATAATGTATGAAGCTATTAGCTGATAACTGTTAGTTCTGGTTATTGATGATAACAGATGCCACAGCTGGGTTCTCTGCTGCTTTACAGGAATGTGCTGTAACCCATCTTCTGTTGGAAATTTTCTCCTCGGCTGGGCTCCATACTATTGACCTTCTCTGATCTGATGTTCCTTCCCCCTCCCTCATTTTCATTTGGTTTCCTTTATCTCTTCCTTCTCCCCTGTCTGCATTTCCAAGGCTGCACCCTCGCT
>PVLC010034960.1:0-16597 GCA_004027655.1 Graphiurus murinus | reverse complement strand
TTAAAATATTTCAGAGGAGAAAATTTTTAAGCTGCCAAACAAAGGCTGCAACAAAACACTAAACTTTTTGAAAAGAGTTTCAATGGCTGGCAAGGAAATGAAACCTGAATGGACACTTGCTTTCATTGTTTTATGTCTTGCTCATTACTGGACTCTGCTAAATTTTATCTTATTATTATACTATAAATTCTATTTAAATATAGTTGAACAGAACAATGAGCACCCAAAACTTTTGGGTATAACAACCGCAAAGTGAGAAGTACAAGTCTTAAGACAACAGTATACCAAGAGATTACGCCCATATTTGTCCTAAAAGGATTGAATAGAAGTTTTAAAGAAGTATAAAGCCAGGCACAATGGCATATGCTGCTAATTACAGAACTTGGGAGCCTGAAATGAGGATTGAAGGTTCAAGGCTAACCTCAGTAACTTAAGAAGACTCTCAGTAATTTCAAAATAATAAATGAAATAGGGCTGATGGTGAAGCTTGGAGGTAGAATATCCCTGGGTTCAATCCCCAGTAAAACACGTACACACACACACACACACACACACACACACACACACACACACAATCCAATAAAGTTGGTAGGGGAGAAGCATATATCAGGGAAACAACATGATACTGTTTAATTCCAGAATTTTGTCCTTATGTCTTTGTTAATACAGTTCTTAGTCAATTAAAATAGCCTTCAAAATGTTTTCTAAATTAGAAAAAAATTATCCTTTAAAAATGAATACCAGCTGGGCATGGTGGCATATACCTGTAATCCCAGTACTATGGAGGCTGAGAAAGGAGGATTGCTGGTTCAAGGACAGCTTCAGCAATGCAGAGAGACTTTCACCAACCTGGAAAAACCTTGTTTCAAAACAAACAAACAAGCAAACAACCAAACATAAAGGTTGGA
This sequence comes from Graphiurus murinus, assembly GCA_004027655.1. Lineage (NCBI taxonomy): Eukaryota > Metazoa > Chordata > Mammalia > Rodentia > Gliridae > Graphiurus > Graphiurus murinus. The sequence continues at coordinate 15,689 of PVLC010034960.1, read as the reverse complement.
GATGTAGCTCAGAGATAGAATGCCCCTGGGTTCAGTCTCTAATACCACAAAAAGAAATAAAAAGTGAATACTTTTGAATCTGACCAATAAAAAGTTTAGAAATAATAATTAGAAGCAGAACATAAAGTATTTAGACAAAGGGGATTTTTTAAAATTAGAGAGTACTGGTCTTATCTCCAAAAGGCATATTAAATTTAGGCTTCAATTAAAAATGATTATAAAATCATTAATTAACATTATGAAACATAAGAGGTATGCACATTAAATAGATCCTTGAGTCCCAGAACCTGGTCTCACCAAACTGGCTTCAAGAAACTATTCCTCATTCCCCAGCACTGCACATCAGTAATATCACGCACTTTGTCCTAGGGGTTTATCCTTTTTATAGTCATTAGTGCTGAAGAGACACCTAAAGTAGATAGTAAGCAGTATGAGATTAAATAGTAAAGGGTGATCCAGATGGCTGTAGAGTGTTTCCTCGTTAGGGATAAAACAGAATTAGACTGAAAAATGTTCTCTTGGATTAGGAGAAATATTAAAGCAGGGGAGGTAATTAAGGAACCTGGAAGAGAAAATAAAAGGAGGCTGAAAGCTTGTTCAAAGAAATCATTTGAGAAAAGTGGCCATATCCAGAGAAGACTGTTTTTGTATTTCACTTATCAGTGCAGATAAATGTGTAATGGTGTTATAGTTTTCATCACAAATTGCGGTAATATCAGCACTTAGTTCTAATTTTGAATGCTGCCTGATTCTTTCATTGTAGTTCTTTGCCCGAAAGGTGTGTCCACACTGCTCCCTCTCTTTCTTCTTTCTTCTCTTCCTGTATTTTTCTGAAGATGCTCCTTTAATATTTCCCAATGAGTTTATTTACTCTTAGACATACAAGTAATACAAGAATGCATCTAGTAAAAAAAAAAATCCAAACAATAGTAATTCAGTAAAAGCCTCTGTTGGGAGCTTCCCTTCCCGGTCTCCAACTTCACTGCTCTCTCACCAGGCATAATTCCTGTGGTGAGTCTATATTTAGGTATTTTTCTAGCATGCTTTCGAAAGAAGGTATTATTATCTCCTGAGAACACTAGGAACAGGAAAGTTGATGCACCAAGATGAATTCTTTTTCAATATTGTACTTTTTCATAAATTATAGAAATCTGGCCTCTAGCCAATTATTTACTTATGTTTAATTGACATAAGATATTAGCATTTTTGCATCTGATGAAAGAAAAACTTTTTCATTCCACATTTTTATAATGAGATAAATATTAGAGAAAACAAATATTATGATTAATACTATTTTGTGATTTATTTTATAATACATGATATAAACTTTGATGAATTTTTTTTTTGTGTGTGTGTATGTGTGTGTGTGTGTGTGTGTGTGTGTGTGTGTGTGTGTGTGTGTGTGATACTGGGGATTGGACTCAGGGGGTTTCTACTTATGAGCTACACCCCCAGCTCTATTTTATTTTTTATTTTGAAATAAGGTCTTGCTAAGTTGCCAAGGCTGGCCTTGGACCTGCAGTTCTCCTGTCTCAACCTCTCAAGTATTGGAATTACAGCTGTGTGTCAATGCTCCCAGCTAAATTTTTTTTTTCCTTTGCGGTACTCAGGATTGAACCCAGGATATTCTGCCTCTGAACTACACCCTCAGCCCTATTTTTTATTCTTTATTTTGAAACAGGGTCTCACTAAGTTGTGGAGGGCCTCACTAAGTAGCTGAGGCTGGTCACAAACCTATGGTCCTCCAATCTTACCCTTCCAAGTACTGGGATTACAAGTGTGTGCCACAAGCCCCAGCTGCAGCTAAATTTTGACCAAGTTTCTTCTTGAGCCGTTCATCATAGGATGGATTTTTTTTTAGTGAGTTGAAAGTAATTTTATTTTTACCAATACTTTTTAAAAGTGATAGTAAATAATGAATGAATGATGAAAAAGAAGTCTTCTGCAGTGAGCAGGAGCTCTTTTGCTATGGTGGTGTTGGGATAGTGGATGATGTGCATTCCAATTAGTCATGAATGCGCATGGTGATGCAATTTTCTCATCACATTTCAATTAAATGGAGATGCTCCTATGACACGTCATTCTGCTTTTCCATCCAATAAGCTACATTTGTTACAAAGGCAACCCTTCTTTCGGACATATAAGTGACAACTCTGTGATGGAACTTATTTCTACATGCTATTTCTTATGGTCAATTAACTCTTTCAAAAGATTAAATATACATGGAAGTTCCATAAAACCTCCTTTTGAAGGTTTCCAAAATGTGATAACTTGAGCCAGTAGCATGCCAAAATCCAGGAAAGGAATGGTGCATAGTAGTCTTTCCTGAGAGAAATTCTACACAGTTCTGGTTGGAACTTAGTTCAGAAGTCTTCAAATAATCAGATATAATGTTATACCTGTAATTCCACTCTTGCTTACTTGTATTACAAATTGTTTCTTGAATGGTAAAGAAGTGAACATAACTACAGCTAACAATTCAGATATTGCACATGCTCCATAGCCTAGCCTAACACAGTGTAGCTGATGCTTCAGGATGTGGTGACTGACTGTAACTGATATATAATTGATAAAGTAATTGCAAATTATTCCAATGCTTGTGAAAATTTGTAGCTATTTCCCTATTTTTCTAAAAAACTTACACATGAATTTTCTAGTAACTCAGAAGAGATAGATATAGGAAAGTGAAAAAAAGAAGAGTAGAATGAATATTTGATACAATTGTGATGGCAAATCAAAGGTAGATAAATATATTTAATAAACATGTATAGAGCTATGCATATATACCCATTGGTATAGTTATGCAATTTGGGGGAATTTTCTTAGAATGTAGAGAAAGAGCATCTCATACCATTGTGCCTTGTCTGCACATTCAGTTTGTTGGATCCTCAATAATTCTAAGCAACTTAGAGATTTTTAAATCTAAATCATAAGCAGGCTAACAAGAATTTAAAAAATTAAAGTATTTTCATTTGGCCTCTATAAAAATAATTTTCAACTGTAGTAGTGTAATTCCTGTTCCTTTCATTTCTTCCTCCCATTAAGTGTGTTTTCAGGCACCTTTGAAAATAGGGGCTGATCTGTTTCTCCAGTCCAGCACATGGTTTGTAGTATTGCTTGCCAATGGACAGAGGTTTCAGGTACATATTTCAATTAGTATGTACCACCAAACTGAACTAACTCTGCATCCCCAATGAGACATTATGAAACTCATCAAGAGCTGTGTGCATGTATGTCACTATCACTATAAACCATATTATGATGTGACACTATAATGTACCAATAAAAGTACAGAAAATTATCATAAAGTAAAAAAAAAAAAAAAAGAAAATCTCTAGTAAAGACTTTAGGACTTTAGGTGGTATCACTGAGAGAGTTGGCAAGTTAGAGAGTCACTGAGAGTTGGAAGAACCTTGTGAAACTGCCTTTGGTGTTGAGAATGGGAGCCTTCAATCCCTCTTAATTGACAGATTGTTGATGACCACAAACCCATTCTTTTCATTCTGTAGCCTAGGAAACCTGGAATTTGGCTCTCAAATCTCTATATTGATAAATTGAGTATCAAGGTAAAATAATAACCCCAAATAATCATAACAATGAACAAAAACCTTCTACACTGTGGGTTGATTAGTGTGATGATACATAAAGTTAAAATTAGAGGAGGCAGGCTGGGCACTGTGGCACATTCCTGTAATCCCAGTACTTGGGAGGCTGAGACAGGAGGATTGCAAGTTTGAGGCCAGCCATAGCAATTTAGTGAGACCCTCCCTGTTTCAAAAATAAATAAATAAATAAATAAATAAATAAATAAATAAATAAATAAATAGGGCTGGGGATATAGCTCACAGGTAGAATTCCCTTGGGTTAAATCTTCAGTAACCCCCTAAAATATTAGAGAGAATCAAAATTATTTTTAACTTCAAATATAAATCCCACTGTAAAATCTAAAAAATATTAGAGGTAATAGACTTACCACAGTTCAGATTGATAAATCCCCTTTTATAAGTGACTGGGATTTCTCTCAGAAAGGTAGCATTAAACTCTATCTCTATTTCCCATTCATTTGCAAGCAAATATGCATAAAAATATTTTTTTTGTTTTTTTATCTCCTTATCACAGCAATTGCCTCATCTATAAGAAGAATGAGCATAAGTAGTTTTTGTTTGAGTAGCATTCTCCGCTCTTGGGAAAGGATTGAAATGAGATATCTTTAGGGGCACATAGTAGTAGCAGGGTGAAGCAAAATTTGTTTTCCACAAATGGGCATGTATTTTGTGAAAGTTAATCTAGCCTAAAATTATTTTACTTTTATCATGTGGCACTGATCTTTAGCACTTTAATAATTCTTTTATTTGTGAGCAGAAGTGTAATTGCTTTTGAAAAGAACCTTGGCCCTGCCCATGTGTACTCCCTTGTTTATTTCCATGTGCAGATGGAGTGGCTCTCCCTCCAAGCATTTGTTCTTGTCAAACTTGTCAACTTTCATAAGAAAATGTCAATCTGGCCTCTGGGTTGAGGAGCTGTTAAAACATATGGCTTTGCACTTAACTGGAAAAACAGAATAGCGGCACTCCAGGTACTTGTCAGGGAAGATAATCTTCAACTCACTGCCATTCAGCACTATCAGGAGCTCACCTGGGAGAAAGAGTATTATGAAGGATTGTGTGAAGGGTATGCAGTCTGTCCATTTACTTGGCTACTCTAAAATTCACCCCATCTAAGCTAGATAAGCAAAAATTCTGGAACACTGTTCTGGTCCTCCTGGGAGAGTGATCATAAAAATTGTGAAGTGGCATTTTGCCATCAGCTTATGCTGAATGATATTAGAAGGAACACATCTTTGATACCCACTGTGTTTACCATGAGGCTGTCATTAATGATTCTTCATTACATTACACAGTTTTCTCTTGATGAGGGCCCACAGGAGACATTTTCCTCATGTCAGCCAAAGATGTGTTCTTTTTTGCAACTGGTTTGTTTATAAGCACATAGACACTAAATTATAATGGATGGTTCCTCTGCCTTTGAGTTGTCTGACAGCAACTAGCTAAATTTGTAACCCATTTCTGACAAGCACGTAGAAGTTTACAGTATGTATTTTGAGACCTAATTACATGTCTAACCTCACCTTATTTGACTTTATCTAATTTGCTCTTTGTGCAAGGTAAGATGGGAGAAGGTAAGTAAAATCTTCAAAGTGGAGCTGGTTAGTTGAGTTGGAAAGGGCAATAATTCCTGGATAAAGAAGAACTCACTTGATTTGTAAAGCATACTGCTTTGGGACTGGAGCTCAATCAATGCTTAAATGACATTTTGTAGAAACACAGGCCATATTATTATGTCTCTCTGCTGTGTCATTGTCTGTCTGCAGCTCAACCATTTCAACTCCAGTGCCCATATTTCATTTCTTCTGGACCTCCCCTGAGGAGTCTTTCTGGAGAATGAAAAGAGAAGCATTTGGCACTGGGGAAGGTGAGGAGGAGTTGGGGTGGTCTAGAGTTGATAAAGAGATAGAATATATACGAATGACTTATTTTTTCAGAGTCTTATTCAAGAATTACTAATGTAGAAACAACTGTGTCTAAAGCCGACCATGCAGATAAAATATTGGCACTCAGCCACCAAGTGAATGTGCATGCCAGGCCATTAGTCTCACAGATGCCTCTGTTACAGCTTGTGTCAAAGTCTGGTTTGGGCAGCAGCAGGTAAGTCTCTTTCAGGGATATAACTACCTGTTACAGAAATTATAAACCTTAATTTTCACCAAATGTTATAAGTCCTGTCTGTTTTTTATGAAGTAACACTTAAAACAATATTTTCCAAACTACAGTCTATGAGAGGATGAGAATTATTTTCATTTGCTAGTTTGTGATGTAATGAGGATGTGCTGTGAGTATAATTCAGGGAGTTTTTCGTAAATTGAAAGTCATGTAATATAAAAGTCTGTGTTTCATTCTGAGATTGCATACTTCCTACTCTTGGATATTCATATTTTCTTTCTTTTATGTAAATGTGATAATAGATCTTTAAAAATTCCTCACATTACTAAATAACTAAAACAAAAACTGAAGTGAGTCTTTAAGACTAGCATTGTATGGTTGTTCAGGTTGTTTATTGCATAAGGCTGTAAAATTACATGTTTGGTGATTATCTACATTCTGGAAACCACTAAATGAAAGGATGTCAGCTTTTTTAATACCAAGTAGACCTTTTCCCCTCCTGCCTGGAAAATTTAGCCATTTTTTTCACTTAAAAATACCATTTCATGCTGGGCGTGGTGGCGCATGCTTGTAATCCCCGTACTTGGGAGGCTGTGACAGGAGGATCCAGGTTTGCGGCCAGCCTCAGCTACTTAGTGAGTCTCTCTGCAACTTAGTAAGACCCTGTTTCAAAATAAAGAATAAAAAATAGTAACTTGGAGATAGAATGTCCCTGAGTTCAATCCCCAGTACCGCAAACAACAACAAAACAAAAAAATCCCCCCAAAAACATTTCATAAGTGATTCTGATAGAACATTGATTCTGATAAAACATTGTGGAGATGAGAAGATAATCTTTCTTTATTGCTGTGTCAGGCAATAAGGAATAGATTAATATGCTTCACTGATGTGATGAAATGACAGCTGGAGCCCTCTGAAAGACACCTTTTGCCACTCAGGACCCCAGAGTTTTCACATGTCAGTAGCCACACCTCTTCCTCAGGTTGCTGATTACCACTGAGAAGAACTTGCCAGCTCCTCAAATTTGTTTAATAACAGTGAAGTCAAAGAGAAAAGGTCTTTTCCGCATCATCTGCTTCCCTACTATGTCTTTAGGAAACAAGTTTGAATGTTTTTCTATCAGGTGTTCAGTCTTCTTTTCATGAAGACATGTATTGTAGATGCACTGCATGCATATGTAAGCTCATGTAGTGTTTGCCTTATTTGAGATCCATTGTACAAATGAAATGTACTGGAAATCGAGGCCTTGAAAGGCGAGAAGAGCCTGTCATTCTGCACTAAGCACACTGAACACAAAATGTGCATTTCACCAATTTTAGAATTAGGTTTACAAGGTCCTACAAATAACATCACTACATGCTGCTGCATGATTGCTACACGGCTATGGAAGCATGCTTTTTTTGTGTCATTGAAGTTTCTGTAGAACTCTTAATCCTACCTCAATGCATTACAGTGAAAAGCTGAATAAGTACATCTTATCCAGGAAGGGGTTTTGCAAGGTTGAGTGACTGCAGGTGGTATTTTAAGCAAAAGGTGTTTTCATTCCTTTTAGGCTTGAAAGGCAAAAATTTACCCAGTATAGGTCAAATATGCTACTAGAATATGTCTTCCTTATAGAATGCAATTTCACCATCATATTTCTATAGGAGATAATCCTCAGAATGTAGTGAAAATTTAATGATAGATTCCTATCTTACTGGATTTGTGTATAATTTCTAATGTATGAGATTGAAAAGTTAGCATATAGCAACTAATTTAGTTAAGAAATCATTTCAATAGGGCATTATTGTTTGGTTTATCTTTCTCCAAGCACCATCATGTTATACACCACTTCTTCATTCACTGGGTTCTAAAACATTGTAGATACTTCATAAAGTTGAACCTTAGAATGATTTTGAAAACAAACTAGACATGAAAACTATACAGATAGTTTTATTTGAAATATCTATGATAATATCAATAGGTTATTTCTTCTAAAAAATTCTATGCATTTTATAATGATAAATATTCTAGCTTCATTGAAGCTTTGGGGGAAAAGGTAGGATACAAAATAAATACTTAAATTTAGTCAGTTTTGATAACAATGTCATGTCATTTTCCATGTCCTCACCCCCTCTCTCTTTCTCTGCTTTAGCTTCTCTGTTTTCCATTTCACCTCCTACCACTCCTTTCACCTTTCTTTCCCTTCTAGTCATTTAGATCTCTCTGAATATGAAGCCTGTGTTCTTTCCCTGCACAGCACTGATTGCAATGAAGTTTGTTGCTAAGGTGAAAAAATCTATCACTGGAAGCATTTGAGCCTAACTTTTAAGGAAATCTAAAAAATAAGGGCTACTTGGGAGCAAAGAGCCAACTGTGATTTCCTCATGGACCCTTCTAGCATGATGACTTCACTTTCCATCAAGAAAAGTCTCATTCATGACAGCACATCCATAGAATCCATATGATTTCCAAACAAATGATCTACATACTGACAGGAATCAAAGTAAAATTAAAATGAAACATAAACCTTTCCTCTTTCCAAGAGAAACAAGAGCTTATGCTATCACCTTTGGTAAACTTTTACTAATTTTTAAAATTAATTTTACTTTTGCAATAAAATTTAGATTGAATTTTCTCTAGAGTGTTTTGGAATGTTAAAGACCAATAGAATAGACAATCATTTTAGTCTTGTTATTAGGCTGAAAAACTGGAATCTATAGTTTTATTTCACTGGTAATTCAGCCCCACCTTTTATAATGTTTATGTCTTTTTCAGACTTTGAGCTCATTGTCATATTCTTCTAATTTACTTACTTAATAGGCTCTCAAAAAAGAATAGTGTGTTCTGGAAAGCTTAAGTGAGGGACTTTTAGAGTTGACTAGCTTAAAATTAAAAGAAAATTAAAAAAAAACAGTGCCTCAACATGACAAAATAAAATAACTACTTTTAAAATAACTACAGTATGTTAAACGTAAACTACAGTGGTAAACATTGCTTTAGATCATAGTGACTGAAATGTCTTCCTTTAAATAAGTTGCTAACAGGCAAAGTTAACCCAGCCTGATCAATAATGCTATTGTAAAATAAGAAAAACTTGAAAGAAGCTTTATAAGTAAATATGTTTTCTCCTCAGCACTTTTCAATATTAATAATTTTTTTTTCTTTTTCTGTGGTTAAGTGGTATAGCAAATAGCAAAACCATTTTCCCCCCTTGCTTTAAAACTTGCTTACCTGTGTTAATATACCAACATCAATCAGGGAAATGCTCAGAAGGAAATAAATAGCTATAAATTCTCCCACCTTTACTCTGTAGTGCAGCACAGGAAATGTGAGCCTGCTTCCTTACTGTGTTTTAAAGAGTTATGACTTGGCTTAGAAAAAAATCTGAGGGCGAGGGCACATGTGCGTTCCTATCCCTGTATGTCCTTTGGTTCTGGTGCAGTTTATTACTATTCAGTATCATTTTGTCGTCATGCCTTTGAATGTGGGATCTGTCAACAACTAGAGTCCCTTAGGTCTCTATGGAGCAGTCCAAATTGCCACTAGACAATATATTTTTGAAGTTCCTAGTCAAGATGGGCAGAGAAGGGATTAGGTGTGTGTGTGTGTGTGTGTGTGTGTGTGTGTGGTGTCTATGTTTGGGTGTGTCATAGATTTTGATTTTATGGTAATCAATGGGTCATCCTAATTTCTAGTACCTCATATTTCTTCTTATATACTATATATCTGTCCCTTCTCCTCCCTTCTCTCTGAAATGCAAATGGCAAATAATGAGACTACTCTACTATCTTGAAGAGCTATTTCTTAGCAGCAGATGGAGCTTTTTAAAGGATCAACATTGTGTCTGAACTGTTTTATTAGTAAAAAGGCTGGGGAGCCGGGCGTGGTGGCACACGCTTGTAATCCCAGCATTCGGGAGGCTAAGACCAGAGGATCGCGGTTCGTGGCCAGCCTCAGCTACCTAGTGAGGTACTCTGCAACTTAGTGAGACTCGGTTTCAAAATAAAGAATAAAAAATAGGGCTGGGGGTTTAGCTCGGAGGTAGAATGCCCCTGAGTTCAATCCCCAGTACCAAAAAAAAAAAAAAAAAAAAAAAAAAAAAAAAAAAAAAAAAAAAAAAAAAAAAAAAAAAAAAAAAAAAAAAAAAAAAAAAAAAAAAAAAAAAAAAAAAAAGGCTGGGAAATTGGAGCAATTTGGATTCTGAAACTGGCATCTAGTGATGTAGTAACTCATGTTGGAATCAAAGTTATGTGGGGAGTATTTTGTGAACTTTGAATTGCTTTGATATTGGAAGGTATTAGTTGTTTACTAAACACTAGAATAATTCTAATAATAAATTATATATATATATGTATTCATCAGTTGCTTACTTAGAAATCAGTTTGGCTGGTTGGTTCAGTTTATGCACTGAATTGAAGTAACTTCTCCATGTTCTCACACATTCAATCGAGGAGAGCCTAATTTCCTTTTTTGTATAGCTTATGGATATCTTTAATAGAACCATATTTTCTTTTTTAAATGAAGCATGAAGCTCTTAGTTTCAGTAGGATAGTAGTAGTCATTAAGTATCTATCATTCAAAGGCATTGTGCATTTCTAATAAGTATTAAATACAATGTTAACTATATAAGCCAATGAAAAAGTTGAAATTTAAACCAAATCAAAACTCATTTAAATAATTTTCTTTTTCTGGTTATAAAAGATAATTATTCATAATATAGGTAATAAAGAAGTATGTCAGGTGATGATTTCCAGGATGGTGAAGACAGGGCTGTGAGAGGGGAGATGAAGCATAAAAAGCAAGAAAGACGGGGAATGCAGGCAGCAGAGATGGTGTTTCTTCCCTAATCAGGTCATATTCTAATATTTGGATAGAAGGAATGAGAAAAGGCTACTTACAAACATGGTGACATTTTGGCTACATTATGTTAAGAAATTTATATGCTATTTAGTGCTCCTGAGTTATTTTATACTTATGGGTTATATATCCTAAACATTAAACCTATATATGTAGACATACTTGGATGAAAGTTTAATTTTGCATTTCATTTGTGACATGTTTAGAGAATTTATTTCAACTATGATTTTGTGCTTTCGATGTTCTTTTCTTGCCTGCCTTCTTCTCTTCCAATAATGGTTGTGAAGTGTTTGCTGGACAATATCTTTGAGATTCCTGTGTAATCTTTCACTCACTCATTCAACATATCTCTGTTGAAGAGTTACTATGTATCAGATATTGTTGTAAGCTTTGGTCATCAGTTGTGAGAATAACATACATTTCTTACTCTTGTGTAGTTTATATTCCAGCAAAAGAGAGAAGTAAACTATACAGACAAACAAATACATGTTAACCTTGAAAGAGGCTTTTTATATGATAGCCAAGTGATAATTGCTATATAGAATATAGGGCAGAGAGACAGAAAGTGATGGTGTGTGCTTTTTTTTTTCTTTTTTAGAGAGGGGACAAAAGGCATTTTAAACAAAATCCTAAAAGGAGTTCAGGCAGTGAGTAAAGCATCTAAGAAAAACTTTTCAGTGATGGATTAGAAGATCAATTGGGATAAAGTGCTCTACCTATGAGGAAGGCAATAGTGAAGTTGTTCAAATCACTTATTCAATTCTGAGATACATCATATTTTTTCAAAAGCATGTCTGGTAGCTTCTGTTTACATGATTGAAACAACTGCAGTATTGTAAACTAGAAGGACATTTTTCATGGAAAAGCATGTTCCTTTTTATTTTTCCTTAAGGCAATTGAGAGTTGACTTTCTAAAATGAAGATTCAATTTTATCATGCTTATATTGAAATGTTAAACTTTGCAGCTCATTTCAATTTATGAAGAAAAACCACATAATGAATTCTAATATGACTTCAGCTAAAATTGGAAATCAATTTCTTAAGAAATGAATAAGTGCATTATATTGTTTAGCAGGATCACTAAAAGTGAGCCTGGTTTCTCTAAGAACAAGATGCTAAATTAGCTTCACCCCCCCCCCCCTTTTTATGGTCAGAATTGCTAGGCTGCTAAATCAAGGAAAGGTAGAGATAGAGCTTATTTGGATTTTATTAAAATAACTGAAAATTTCTTTAAACTTATGAAGAGACATGAGCTTCTTATAAGTACAGCTACATTACATTTCTTGTTAACTGATTGATAAAAGTGTATCCCAGATGTCTACTTAATGTGTACACAGAGGAAGTTTCCAGTAATATGGCTTAGGGATCTGTCCTTTCTCTCTACATTTCAACAACTTGTCTAGTGACTTAAACAAATGGATTAGGTTCCAAGTCAAACCCAATATTATAAAATGACATGGCTGAGCTACAAAATGAAGTCTCACTGGAATAGATACTTAAGTTTTACTCTTGGATCTCTCCTCCCTCCTCAGGAAAATCAAACAGTTGCAACAAAAGACTGACTATAGAAGACATATTTTAGAAGAAACAAGTGTGGAAACTAAGATTTTTACTCCACATGGGTGAACAGTTTAATGTAGCTGTGAAAACCACCACCTTAAACTAGAAAAAAACAACAACAACAACTCATTTTATGCCGTATTTGCAGTAGCCAGTCCACATGCCATTTACAGTTTTAGGCACCTCATTACATTTAGGAATAGATAAGAACATAAATCAGGGTCATGCAAAGACTTGAAAAGAATATCATAGGAATAAGCATTCTCAAGACAAGAAAAGAGACTGATAAATATGCAGAAAGAAAGCTGTGGAAAGTAGAAAAAAAAAATGGAAACTAGATGGAGTCAGGTTTAAGTTTTACAAATACTCTATCCTACGGACAAATTGGTTCCAGAGTGACTGTGTTAGTTTACTGGGGCTGCAGTAATAAAATGCCACAAAGTGGAGTGCTTAAACAACAGAATTTCATTGTTGCACTTTCTGGGGGCTAGAAGACTGAGATCAAGGAGTTGACAGAGTTGATTCTTTCTGATCTGTGTGTGCGAATCTACCCCACGCGTTTCCCTCTTTCTTCCAGTAGTTTGAAGGAAACCTTTGGCATCCCTTGGCTTGAAGACCCATCACCTACATATCTACTTTTATGATCACATGATGTTCTTTGTGTGTGTGTTTCAGGGAAAATTTGTTCATAACTCACCCTACTCTACTATGACTTCCTTAACTAATTATACCTACAATGACACTATTTCCACATTAGGTCATTTTTAAAGTATTGGAAGCTAGGAATACAATATATGAGTTTTTAGGGGACATAATTCAACCTACCACAGTAACTAATAAAGCTCATTTTCCTCCTAGGAATAAAGACTTGTGAATAAGTCTGAAGGACATTGTTATTCTTTAAATCCTAGGATCAAAGAGAATAAAATAGATAATATAATGTTTAATATTATGGCATATAACATAATATATAAGTAATATAACATGTTACATATGACATTTATTATTATGAAGAAGGTAGTGAAATTTTAAAGAATCTGTAAGATATCTTTAATTATGAAATTTTACATATGCAACTCCTATTTAATCACTACTTAGATAAAACTATATTCTTAATTATACCTATCAAATATTCTGATGATGAACAGATGTGCTGAGTCCTGAGAGTTATAGGGCTCTTCTCAAATATTTGAGTTATAGAGCTCCTCTTAAATATTTGACCTACCACATTTATTCCCCCATTTCATTTTTTTTCTGACAAGATTTGATTTTATTTCCTTCCAAACTATGTATTCCAGACATTTTGATATGATTATGTGACTTAACTAGTTACCTAAAGAAATAATATTTAAGTGGGGAAAAGTGATGTTATTTCTATAAAAATTAAATTCATGCTTTGGAAATACATCATGAAGGAAAGATTTATTTAAAAATATTGCCAAATTAGATATAAGCAGATAATTATGAAAGCCTAAAAAATTTTCAAACTGAAAATATGTGCATTCATTGCTTTCAAATGTCTTCCTTTTCCCTAAAAGAAACCAAAAACTGGGAATCTTAGATGAATAATAAAAGTGATGTATGCAGGAAAAATAATGGAGGATTATATTTGATGGAGATATTCAAACAAAAGACTTTGGCACTATATCAAAAGACAGGAGAATAAGTTTATATTTACCCATTTTAAACTAAAATAAAATGTTTATAATACATCCTTGTCATTTTTAAAACTGAGGTTCACGAAGGGGTTGGATGGGGGGGGACACACTAATGTATATCAAGATTACTCACTAAACTGAACTTGAGAGGGAGGGAGGGCGAGGGAGCAGGGTGGGAATTTGGGGAAGGGGTCAAATGAGAATTGTGAGCACATATATCGTTATCAATTTGTACCTAACAAAGATGTATGCTTACAATGCATGAATAAAAATAAAAATTAAAAACAACAAAACAAAACAAAAAACTGAAGTTCATTTACTAAGGCAGAATAGGAGACATAGCATTGGATACAAACTTAGCAAGTCTGTCACTGTTGGTAATAGTATTCTTTTGTGATTGTTGGGCTTAGCTTCAACAGTTAGCATCAAGAAGCACTAGATCATGAAGCATAAACTACAAATACAGAATTTGTATCATGTTCTCTTAAAAAACTGAAAAATTTCTAGCAAACTGCCCTTTGCTACTTGCTTTTTGGAGTGATGGGTATGGACATCTGAGTCTTAATTGCCTTCAACTTTTATGATTGCTTCTCCTTGCATAAAATGTTTGGTCAGGTAAAGTACATGTCAATGGACAGCTTGACTCCCTTTTAAAAGAGACCGAAAATCCAACTGATACTACTCATCAATTGAACTGGGATCATGTTCATTTCAGGTGAGGCAGTGTACTCATTCACTAGGTCAGCTATGTTTGACATTTCTGGATTAGAATATCTCTCTTAAAAATCACACAATGAGTTGGAAATAAACTGCCCTGCTTGCTTGATAAAACAGATTAAAAGAATAATAAAGCTGGGTGTGGTGGCGGACCCTTGTAATCCCAGCATTTGGGAGGCTGAGACTGGAGGATCCGGGTTTGCTGCCAGCTCAGCTGGTTAGTGAGGCCCTCTGCAACTTAGTGAGACCCTGTTTCAAAATAAAGAATAAAAAAATAGGGCTGGGGCTGTAGCTTGGAGGTAGAATTAGAATGCTCTCAGGTTCCATCCCCAGTACCACAAAAAAAAAAAAGAGTAATCACTACTTTGGAGAATTTAAGATATTTGTCTAGTGATGAGCCCAGACAAGCAATCAGAGAGATGCAAATCAAAACTACCTTGAGATTTCACCTAACTTCAATCAGAATGGCAACTATCAAGAACACAAACAACAACAAATACTGGTGAGGGTGTGGAGAAGTGGGAACCTTAATACACTGTTGGTGGGACTGCAAATTAGTGCAACCACTTTGGAAAACAGTATGGAGGATCCTCAAACGAATGGGAATGAACCTACCATATGATCCAGCAATACCACTTCTGGGTATCTACCCAAAAGAATGGAAACCAAACTATCAGACCAACCCACGTGTATCTATGTTTATAGCTGCACAATTCACAATAGCCAAACTAAAGAAGCAGCCAAGATGTCCATCAACAGACAAATGGATTACAAAACTCTGGGATATGTACACAATGGAATTTTACTCAGCCATAAAGAAGAACAAAATCATGTTATTTGCAGGGAAATGGATGCAACTGGAAAACATTATGTTTAGTGAGCTTAGTCAATCACAAAAAGTAAAAAATCGTATGCTCTCCCTAATATGTGGAAGCATAGGAGATAATGGGACATAAGAGGGATTCCAGATGAAGAAGGAGAATCCTTAGGTGAGCAAAGAATTGACTTAACAGAAGGTGATTAGGGGAGGAGGGACATCCTAATGAGCATGATGTACTTTCATAAAAATAAAATGGGTAGAGGTGACCAATCTACCAAGTATGCAAATATCAACTTAAGGAACACTAAAAGCATGAAAAGGCAAAGTAACATGATTCTTCCAAAAGGAACCCAATGACTATCTAGCAGTTGACCT
>PVLC010034959.1:0-16604 GCA_004027655.1 Graphiurus murinus | reverse complement strand
TTTTTTTTTTTTTTTTTTTTTTTGGTACTGGGGATTGAACTCAGGGGCATTCTACCTCCGAGCTACACTCCCAGCCCTATTTTTTAGTCTTTATTTTGAAACAGGGTCTCACTAAGTTGAGGAGTGCCTCACTAGGTAGCTGAGGCTGGCCTCGAACCCGGATCCTCCGGTCTCAGCCTCCCAAATGCTGGGATTACAAGCGTGCGCCACCATGCCCGGCTCTGACAAGCTTTTACAGTACAAGGAGAACAGTCACTCTTCCCTCCTGAATCCTGCCCCACGACATCTCCCCACAATGGTAGTCACAAACACCCTCCTCACTGCCAGCCCTGAGGTTCCAACCCTGAACTCTTGGAACATACGAGAGCATTTCCGCCGTGCTGGCATCTTCAGTGACGTTGGCGTTGTGTCGGTGAACTTGGAAATGTCTCGTCTCCACTCTGACCCTGCCATGCCGAGGACAGGAGCCTCTCCTGTGTCTTGTCCTGAAGACCTGGGACAGGAGCATAACTGACACCCACTGAGCTGACACCTCTGGTCCTTTCCACCCAAGGGGAACGTGGAGATCTCCAAGAAGGGACAGAGACTCCGTTGTGGTGAACATGACCCAGTGCCTATCTCTTTCTGGCCATTTTGTCCTCAGTGGCTTGGGACTGGCCACCAAACTCTAAATCTCTTCAGGAAAATTCCCTGGGAGCAAGGATGCCTTTGCTGGGAGTATTTGAGGAAGCCGTGAGGATCTGAGGTGCAGGAGGCCCTGAGAGACTCCACCCCACACCTTTGGAAGCCCTTCTCATCTACGGGTGTTTCCAGGTGTCTCTGTGAACAGCCACTGAATACTCATGGCTGGGAATCTGGGTGTCAAACCAGGGCTTCCGTTAAATGTAACGGCTTCCTCCTGATGTTTCTTTGAATGCCTCCTCCTAAAAGAGAAAGAGAGAGAGAGAGGAGAGAGAGAGAGGAGAGAGAGGAGAGAGGAGAGAGGGGAGAGGCGGTTCATACCACCGCAGTGACTGCTCACACTTGCATGAGAGCGCTCGGAGAAGAAACGCCCCCAATGCCAGCCTGCCCTCCCCTGCCCTGCCCACTGGGGGCCCCTTGGGTAGGTATCTCCAACCCCAAGCCTGGTGAGCCCTGGCCCTGCC
Source organism: Graphiurus murinus (assembly GCA_004027655.1). Classification (NCBI taxonomy): domain Eukaryota; kingdom Metazoa; phylum Chordata; class Mammalia; order Rodentia; family Gliridae; genus Graphiurus; species Graphiurus murinus. The sequence goes on along the minus strand of PVLC010034959.1, from coordinate 15,459 downwards.
TTATTTTCCTTTCTCTCATTTTCTCCTTTACTTAAAAAGATTCCACCACAAAAATGTTTTCTTCTCTTCCTCCATAAGGAGCAGCCAGGATGAGGAAGCCGCAGGGGTGGGAATCCGCTGGCCCGCGGCCTGAGTTCTCCCTGTTGGGATGTGGACCAGGGACAGCTTCAAGGACGGATCTCTTCCCAGCAGGGCCAGGAAGGAATTTTTCCTGGGTCTCTAGGACACAAGTCCCAGCTGTTTGCAGCTGGGCTGAGCTGGTGGAGGCGTTTCCTGCCCGACCTCAGTATTTATGTTCTGAGTCCCTCACCAGCTTTTTCGGAGATGCCTTTTAAGATTTGCTGAGATGTGTTTGCGTCAGTCACCGCTGACTGTCAGTAACTTCAGTTACCAAAGCAAGCCCGGCCGGTCAGGTCCCCACTGTGCACCTCCCACCCCCGCATGAGGTCGGCCCCCTCCTCCACTGAGCGACCTGCTTCAGCGGCCTTTCCTACTTCATACCAAGCACCTGGAATTGGCTTGCTTTGGGGAGAGTGGCTGTTTGTCTGTTTGTCTGTTGTATTGGAAATAAAATAAAGAATAAAAAATAGGGCTGGGGGTATAGCTCGGAGGTAGAATGCCCCTGAGTTCAATCCCCAGTACCGAAAAAAAAAAAGAAGAAAAAAAAAAATCAGGGGCTGGAGATGTCACTTGTGGTAGAGTACTTGCCTAGTAATTTGATCCTGTTTTATTCAGCTTTTTTTTTGTCATACCTGAGAAGCACAACTTAGAAAAGGAAAGGTTTATCAGGGCTCACAGTTTTGGAGGTGCAGCCCATAGTTGGCCGACTCCAAAACAGAAACCCAGCAGCAAGGCATGGTGGAGGTCCCTCGCTCTCACACCGTGGCTGCCAGAAGCAGAGAGAGAGAGGAGCAGGCCAGGAACATATACAGAACATGCTTTCAACACGTGAGCTGTTGTGGGGCACTCTAAACCCAAACCATGACACCTCCCCAGCACCTTTTTTTTTTCTTTTCGTCATACTGGGGCTTTGAACCCAGGGGTATAGACTACCTCTGAGCTATACCCCCAGCCCTATTTTATTTTTTTATTTGGAAACAGGGTCTCATTAGGTTGCTGAGGCTGGTCATGAACCTGCGATCCTCCTGTCTCAGCTTTCCAGATACTGGGATTACAATTACAAGCCTGTGCCACCCAACTCAATCCCCAGCATATATAAATAAATCCCTTCTAATCATCATTTTAAAACCCAAAGAGGAGCTGGGTGTGGTGGCGCATGCTTGTAATCCCAGTACTTGGGAGGCTGAGACATGAGGATCTGGGTTCGAGGCCAGCCTCAGCAACTTAGACCCTCAGCAACTTAGTGAGACCCTGTTTAAAAAAAAAAAGTCAAACATAGCAATCCCACTTCTGGGTATAAATCCAAAAGAATTGGAAGCAGAATCTCAGACATATGTATACGTATATTCATGTTCACAGCAGCAGCATTCATAATAGCCAAAAGGTAGAAGCAACCCAAGCATCCATTGACAGATGGAAAATAAATCGTGGTATATGCACAAAATGGAGTGTTATTTAGTATTGAAAAGGATTGAAGCCAAGTGTGGTGGCACACACCTGTAATCCCAGTAGTTAGGGGTTTTTTTTGGGGGGGGGTGGGGGGTACTGTGGGTTGAACCCAAGGGCATTCTACCTCTGAGCTACACCCCTAGCCCCAGTTTGTTATTGTTTATTTTGAAACAGGTTCTCACTAAGTTGCAGAGAGCCTCACTAAGTAGCTGAGGCTGGCCACGAACCTGCGTTCCTCCTGTCTCAGCCTCCCAAGTACTGGAATTACAAGCGTGGGCCACCACGCCTGGCTCTAGTTAGGGGTTTAAGACAGGAGGATCAGAGGCTCGAGACCAGACTCAGCAACTTAGTGAGACCCTGTTTCAAAATGAAAAGGGAGCCGGGCGTGGTGGCGCACGCTTGTAATCCCAGCATTTGGGAGGCTGAGACCAGAGGATCCCGGTTCGCAGCCAGCCTCAGCTACCTAGTGAGGCACTCCGCAACTTAGTGAGACCCTGTTTCAAAATAAAGAATAAAAAATAGGGCTGGGGGTGTAGCTCAGAGGTAGAATGCCCCTGAGTTCAATCCCCAGTACCGCAAAAAAAAAAAAAAAAAAAAAAGAAAAGAAAAAGGGTTGAGGATGTAGCTCAGAGGTAGAATGCGCCTGGGTTCAATCTCCAGTGCCAATAATAATAATAGTAATAATAATAGTAGTAGTAGTAGTAGTAGTAGTAGTAGTTTAGGGTATAGATTGTAGTGAGGGCCACACAACATTGTGAAAGCATTTAGTTCTACCACGCTGTGTGCTTATTAGTTCTCCCTAATGGGGAGGAGTGTGCAAGGAGGTTGAGTGACAGCTGTTAGTAGATTTATTTCAGTTAGAGCAGAAACCTCCTATGAATTCACTTAACATGAGAAGTAAGGAGAGGCTGCTTGCTATTAAGGGAAGCATAAGAGAACAGCAGGTTCACCCCAACTCAGCTCTTATTAGTCATTTTCCACTACACATTTCCTCTCTTCCTCACTAATCAGCCAGCTCTATCTATGAGCAGATTTTTTTTTTTTTTTTTTTTTTTTTTTGCGGTACTAGGGATGGAACCCAGGGGCATTCTACCTCCCAGCTATGCCCCCAGCCCTATTCTTTATTCTTTATTTTGAAACCGGGTCTCACTAAGTTGCGGAGTGCCTCACTAGGTAGCTGAGTCTGGCCTCGAACCCGGATCCTCCGGTCTCAGCCTCCCGAATGCTGGGATTACAAACGTGGGCCACCCCGCCCAGCTTATGAGGAGATTTTTATGTTGGAAAGTTCTTCCTTCTAGTTCATAGATGATAAATAACTAGAAAGTACCATAGAAATAATCTTATCTGGCTGGGCATGGTGATATACACTTGTAATCCCAGTACTGGGAGGCTGAGACAGGAGGATCACAGGTTCACAACCAGCCTCAGCTCCTTAGTGAGGCCCTCTGCAACTTAGACTGTTTCAAAATAAAGAATAATATATATATATCATATATATATATATATATATATATATATATATATATATATATATATATATATAGCTGGTGGTATAGCATGAAGGTAGAATATGCCTGGGTTCAATCCCCAGTACTGAAAAAAAAAAAAAAAGAAAGAAAGAAAGAAGGAAGGGAGGAGAAGAAAGAAAGAAAAAAGCTTGTCTGGTCTCTTCATTTGAAAGATTGAGGAAGAGCCAGGCGTGGTGGCGCACGCTTGTAATCCCAGTACTTGAGAGGCTGAAACAGAAGGATCTGGGTTCTTGGCCAGCCTCAGCTACTTAGTGAGGCCCTCTGCAACTTAGTGAGACCCTGTTTCAAAATAAAGAATAAAAAATAGGACTGGGGGTGTAACTCAGAGGTAGAATGCCCCACAAAAAAAAAAAAAAAAAAAAAAAAATTGCAGAAGCCTAGAAATATCAAGCAATGATCATGTTCAAGGTTGCACGGCTACTGAAAGACAGCAGCCAGATCCCTGCTCCTCAGTCTGGGGTTCAGGCTGGGGAAGCACGCGAGGCCTCTGGGTTGGGGCAGCTTGCCTCTGGCACACGGCGACAGCCTGCTCTTCCTCTTGTCAGAGCCCGACAGTGTGATCCCCTGCTCTGGGAGCCTACCCATCCCCAGGAAGTGACAGCACGTCTTCCCAAGATTGACGCAAGAGCTGGTCAACTCGTGGCACAGGCAGAGCCTGGATCCCATCCCTCATCCCAATTCTACCCTAACAAGCACGAATCCGTTCTACCAGAAATAATGGCAAAGGTCAATACCAATTGCTCCAAGCAGAAATGGAGACCCTGTTGGGACTTCCTATGAAAGCGGCAGCTCACATTTTATTTAATAAGCTGATGTCACCTAGTGAAGACAGTAAAAAACTCTACGCAGCTTCCAAACTCTTAACATCTTCTGGATCCTACACTTGCCAGCAACTACACGCACAGATTTGAAGCTTATGAGATTAAGATAGGGAACTGCCCATTGCCCGTTTTGGAGCCATCCCCCATCCACTGCCGAGACGGGTACCAAACTCAATGAATGAATGTACCTGACTGCAGTGCTGATGTGTGTTCAGCTTTACTCCCCACCTCTGAAAGTGTCCTGAGAAGAAGCCCAAATAACTTGGAAGTCACTTCTAGGAAGAATCCCTCAATTCAGTGTCGGAGTACTTCCAAATGAGCTATTATGGTATCTGAGAAATAGAAAGGCTTGGAAATACTTATACCTTTTGGTCTGGGGGTGCAGCTCCATGGTAGAGCACTTGCCGATCCATCCCCAGCACCACAAGCGAGAAAATAAATATTTACACCTTTGACTACAAATTTGACTTTCTGTAATCCTAGTACATGGGAGCCTCAGCAACTTAGCTGGACTCTCAGCAACCTAGCAAGACCCTGTTTCATAAAAAAGGACTGAGGGTGAAGCGCAGAGGTAGAATGCCTCTGGGTTCAATCCCCAGTACCACACACAAAAAAGAGAAAGAAAACAGCGATTCTACTTCCTGTGCTCTCCTTTATGCTCCACCTCACCTGACCGACATGATGCTCTGCCTCACATCAGGCCCAGAGCCATGGACCTGCCAATCCATGGACTGAAGCCACACTGCCACACGCTGATGCTCTCCACCATGAGGTCCACCAGAGCCAAGCCGATGCCAGTGCCACGCCCTTGAACATCCAGAATTTGCTGGAGATGGAACCCAGGACCTCGTGCAAGCTAGGCCAGTGCTCCTCCACTGAACACACCCTAGCCCCAAAGTGAGTGTCATGGAGATGGAGCTGCAAGAGAGCCAAGTACACCATGCCGTGCATGATGGCCACGGTCCCCATGCATGCCATGTACGTCCATCACAGCCCTGACACCTGTACTTCACCTGGCTTCTTGCACCTGCTGGGTGGTTGACACGCTGAGCTTGAGGAGCAGCTCATAGGAAGTGTGACACCTTATTTGGCATCTGGGGTCTAAGAATTTATTAAAATATAGACTATAAAACAAAAAAAATGCATGTAATTTGGAATGATTCATAGTTAACAAACCCAGAGTGGACCTGATATTTAATAATTTATTTTTAAAGTATCCAGGAACATTTTAATAATTTCTCCTAAGTTTTTGCTGGAGATTAACATTAATAGTTAAAAAAAAAAGAAAAAGAAAAAGAAAAAGAGTTTGTTGGGGTTTGACCCCTACAGCAGAGGTCGGAGGGTCTCGTGTGATTATTATTTTATTATTATTTTTTTATACTGGAGATTGAGCCCAGGGGCATTCTACCTCTGAGCTATACCCCTACTCCTTTTTTTTTTTTGCGGTACTGGGGATTGAACTCAGGGGCATTCTGTGTCCGAGCTATACCCCCAGCCCTATTTTTTATTCTTTTATTTTGAAACCGAGTCTCACGAAGTTGCGGAGTGTCTCACTAGGTAGCTGAGGCTGGCCGCGAACCCGGATCCTCCGGTCTCAGCTTCCTGAATGCTGGGATTACAAGCTTGCGCCACCACGCCCGGCTCCCTAGTCCTTTTTTTAATTTTTTTTTTTTTTAGATAGGGTCTCCAGAAATTGCAAATCCTCCTGTTTCAGCCTTCCAAGTACTGAGATTACAGGTGTGTGTTCCCAGGCCCAGCTAGGGCCCCATATTTTCATATTGTACCTCAAATTATGTAGCTGGCCTGGATTAAAGGTTTCTCAGCCTCAAAGTCTCTGCACAACTCAGCTGACGCGTGGTGCTGAAACAACCAGAGGCAATAAAACAACTTGTGAATACTGGAATTTGAATTTCAAATAATTTTCATGTTACAAGCTATTATTCCTTAAAAAAAAATTTTTTTTGTATTGGAGATTGAACCCAAAGGTATTCTATCTTTGAGCTACACTCCCAACACTATTTTATTTTTTCTGAAACAGGGTCTCGATAAATTGCCGAGGCAGGACTCAAAACTGAAATCCTCTCTCAGCCTCCCAAGTACAGGCAGGCACCGCCACGCCAGGCTTCCTTAAACTTTTTTTTCAACCAGTTAAACATGTAAACATCTTAGCTCACAGGATATACAAAAACAGGCATTGGCTGGAAAGAGCTAGTGAGACCTACTTTGCAACCCCTACTTTATAGAAGAAACAGAGGTGGCTGTTTTCCTCTTACTGTAGTTTCACATGTGGCCCCAGTTCCTGGGGATTTGCCAGGCTCTCGATGTGTAGTTTGAGCTAATGTGCTGCCATATTGGGGTGCAAGGAATGGGGTGTTATCAATACCCAGAGCTGTGTGTGTTACGCTGCGGTGGGGAGGCAGGGAATGGGCATTTTGACCCCTGCAGCAGAGTTCGGAGGGTCTTTCAGGGGCCTCGTCTTTGCCTTTTGACACCCTGGCCCTGACCCAACCAATGGAAGCAGAGGTGGAAGTTCTGCAGTTCTGTTAAGCCCACATGCCTGTCCTCTTCCTCACTCTAAAAGCCACTTTAGTCTCCAAGATTGTGTCCCTGGATCTGCTTTCTAGAGAGCAGACAGGACAATGGTGAACTCAACATCAAGACACTGGTAACCCCTGGGCCTGATGGCACATGCCTGTAATTTCAGTCCTTGGGAGGCTGAGACAGGAGGATTGCAGGTTTGAGACCAGCCGCAGCAATTTAGCAAGGTCCTCAGCAACTTAATGAGACCTTGTTTCAAAATAAAAAATAAAGCCAGGCATGGTACCCATGCCTGTAATCCTAGTATTTTGGAGACTGAGATAGGAGGATTGCAGGTTCATGGCCAGCCTTAGCAGCTTAGTGAGACTCTCTGCAACTTAGTGAGACTCTGCTTCAAAATTAAAAAAAAAAAAAAAAAAAGCCCGGTGTGTAATCCCAGCATTTGGGAGACTGAGACTGGAGGATCCGGGTTTGCGGCCAGCCTCAGCTACCTAGTGAGGCACTCCGCAACTTAGTGAGACCTGGTTTCAAAATAAAGAATAAAAAATAGGGCTGAGGGTATAGCTCGAAGGTAGAATGCCCCTGAGTTCAACCCCCAGTACCACACACACACACATACACACACACAAAATAGGGCTGAGAGTATAACTCAGAGGAAGGACACCCCTGGGTTTAATCCCAGCACTACAAAAAATAAAATAAAAATAAAAATAGGACTGGGGGTGTGGCTCAGAGATAGAATGCCCCTGGGTTCAATACCCAGCATCACACACACACACACACACACACACACACACACACACACACACACACTGATTGCAGCACCCTTCCCTGGTACCTGTTGGCTGAATCCACCGTGTTTTTCCTGGAAATGAGGATGGGTGGTAGAACCCAGGACTGGCTCCCGAGCTCCTTTCCTCCTGAAAGGCCCCTGCTGGCCCAGTGGGGTTCTCAGAACCCCTGGATGGGGTTTAGAAGATGCTGGAGAGGGAGAGAATCAAGTTTTCCTACTCACTGTCTCTGACACAGGCTTGTTCTCCAGTCATCTGAGATTCACAAACGCCTTCCTCTCTCTCTCTGGCATGTCTCCCTCATGTCTCAGTCTAATGTGTGTTATTTATGAAAGGCCAGGAGGTCAGACCCCCTCATTGCAAGGACCCAGCCCTCTCCCCGCCGCTAACTAATTCTTCTCAGTTACACCTTCTACAGCTCCTTCCTAATTTGCTCATCCCCAGAGATGGATGACCACGGCTGTGAGTGCTGGTGTCTGAGTTCATTCCAGATGTGAACTTGAAACTCAAGGAGCCAAGTCAACCCCCTAAGGAAGGTTATAATTGCCGAAGGAAACAGTCTCACAGAGGGAGGTGGGGAGGTGGGCCACCACTCACAGAGTGCACACCGTGGAGCTTTTGCAGGGCAAACTTCTCCAAAAACGAGGAGGGAGGAACAAGAGAAAGAAAAGGAAGGAGTAAGAAAGAAAGTCAATGGCAACTAGACCCCAAGTGCCACAGCCCAGCCAGCGGTGTTGCCATAGAGCTGACGCTGGGTGAAGGTGAAGGTCTCTCATTATTAGTTACATTATTTTCTTTTTATTGTTTGTAGTACTAGGGATTGAACACAGGGATGTTCTATCTCTGAGCTACACCCCCAGCCCTTTTTGTTTTGAAACAGGGTCTCACTAAGTTACTGTATACACTGGCCTCAAACCTGCGATCTTCCTGTCTCTTTACTCTTTGGATGTCTACCTGCTCCAGCATTATCTGTTGATACTCTTCTCCTTCCACTTAGTTGCTTTTGTATCTCTGTCTCAAGTCAGTTGGGCATGTTTTTGAGGTGTGTCTCTGGATTCTCTGTTCTCTCCCACTGATCTATCCACCCTTCCACAAAGACCCTCTCTTGGTTACTTAATCTGGGAAGTTTAACATCAAGTAAAGTGATTCCTTCCACTCTATTCTTCCAAACTTAATAGTGTTTTTTTACACCCCCCCCCAGCCCTATTTTTTACTCTTTATTTTGAAACAGGGTCTCACTAAGTTGCAGAGGGCCTCACTAAGTAGCGGAGGCTGGCCGAGAACCTGCATCCTCCTGTCTCAGCCTCCCAAGTACTGGGAGTACAAGTGTGCGCCGCCATGCCCGGCTTTTTCACCTTTTTTAAGTGTGGGATTCAAAGGCATTAAGCATATTCAGTGTTGTGCAGTCATTCAAGTCCAGAACTTTGGAATCATCCCCACTGCAACTCTGCACCTATTAAACACAAACCCCCCCCCCCAGCCTCTGGCCACTACCATTTTACTTTCTACCTCTATGAATTTGACTACTCTAAGGAAACTTCTGTAGACGGACTCATACGCTATTTGTCCTTTTGTGACTGGCTAATCTCCCTTACAATGGCATCTTCAAGGATCATCCATGTTGTAGCATATTGGAGAATTCCCTCCCTTTTAAAGATTGAATAATATTCTATGTATGTTTATACTGCATTTCTCTTTATCCATCAGTGGGCATTTGGGTTGCTTCCACCTTTTGTCTGTTGAAAATAATGCTTCCATGAACATAGGCATACACATATTTCTTCAAGTCTCTGCCGTGTCCTTTGGTCCTAGAAGTGGACCATTCTCTCTTATGCCAAATTCCACTTCAAGCATCTGCTTCCTTCCCTTAAGACCCCAGCTAGAGGCAACAACTGGGTCCATTGGGCCACTAGGGGGCGCTCCCCACCCTAGGATTTGGTGGGTCTTTGTAGCCTCTAGCTTGTCAAGGTGAGAAAGGACAAGGGAAGGCTAAGATGGAGGAAATATCAGCCCCCAAGCTTTCAGAGGCCACCTCTCCTGTTCCACCCATTTGCAACCTCGGGGTCTTTGATTCCTGGAGTTCCCACCGCTGCATGGATGTTTAATCACCAAGAGCCCCAGCCTTCTGGCCCTAGGGGTGGGAACTGGAGGTCAGAATCAAAGGACCACCCTTTCTTCCATTCTTAGGGCAGGGAAAATTAGTTTCCTGCCTTGCTGTGAACTTGAACAGATTATATATAAGAAGCTGTTCATCATCTATGTTGCTCTCAAGTGTTCCAGTGAATTCTTCCTCTCCTGTAATGTGTAGAATTCGAGCCAGAGTATATTTCCTGTCCCAGAGTAATTGTAGCCAGGTAGGTTCTGAAATACAGAAGTGAAGAACCACTTCCTAGTCTGGGGGTTTGGGGCAAAGTTTGTCCTAAACAGCAGCAAGAAATCCCCTATGTCTCCCTGGACCGGCTCCCCTACGGCTACTAGAGGCCTGCCCTGGACCCTGCTAGCTGTGCCAGCCCTCTGTACAGTGGGGTCAGAACAGCACCAACCCCACAGTGTCCTGACGACTGACTTTCTCAGCACAGTGAAAGCTCGCAATTCTAAGTGGCAACCACCGGTTCTTGTCCTTGTTGTCCTGATGCTGTGATGATCCTCCACAGCAGTTAGTCCTGGGTGAGGGCAGTTGTCCCTCCAAATACTTCCTGACACCACAGGGCAGTGCAGAATACAGAAAAACTAACATTTCAGCTGAACTCGGTGACTCAGGCCTGTGGTCCCAGCTCCGAGCTCGGGAGCCTGAGGCAGGAGGATCGCTTGAGCCCAGGAGTGTGAAACCAGCCTGGGCAACCCAAGATTCCATCGCAAACAAACGAATGAACTAGCGTTTCTATGCCCTGGTGCAGCAGACACACCTACATTTTGTAGCCATAGAAACAATCCTAATCGTAGCCGGGCGTGGTGGCGCATGCTTGTAATCCCAGCATTCAGGAGGCTGAGACCGGAGGATCCGGGTTCGAGGCCAGCCTCAGCTACCTAGTGAGGCACTCCGCAACTTAGTGGGACTCTGTTTCAAAATAAAGAATAAAAAATAGGGCTGGAGGCGTAGCTCGGAGGTAGAATGTCCCTGAGTTCAATCCCCAGTACCGCCAAAAAAAAAAAAAAAAAAAGAAACAATCCTAATCCAGAACCTTTCCTGGGAGCAGGACTTCAAAACCCACACTACCAAGATAGTGGTTCCCAGGGCTGGATTGTGCTGCATAAACTCACCACCACCACCACCACCCCCGCCGGCCATGCTGGGCCAACAGAGTGGAGGGGCCGTGGGGAACAGCAGACAGGAGGAAGTGGCTGGGTCTGCTCTGGGGGGCTCTGTGGTCAACACCCGAGCTGGGGCGGGAGGGAAAAGCCACCATCTACAGCATAATCCACACCAGGGCTGCCTTCCTGGTGGCAGGGCTTCCGGAGCCTGGTTTTTATAGGGCAGAATTGTAGCCTGTAGCCGCTTAGGCAGGAGGCTCATTATGAACCCCTCCCTCACTGGGTTTTTTTGGTTTTGTTTTTGTTTTTTTCAGTGCTGGGATGGAACCCAGGGCCTTGCACAGGCCAGACCAGCTCTCACTACTGAGCCGCACCCTGCCCTCCGAGGCCAAGTCCTCATCCCACCCTCCTGTGCTGGGGGGAGGGGGGTGCTCGGACTGAAATTCTCCTTGGCAGGTGCTGGCCAACAAGCCCAAGGCTCCTTGGGCAGGGGTCAGGTCCTCCCAGCGGTGTCCACCGACTTCCCCCTCGTAGGACTTCTCAGATGCCCTCCACTCACACACGGGCGCAAGCATGCGCATGCATGCACGCACACACTCATACACACACATGCACACGTACACACTCACATGCACACATGCACACGCGCACACACACGCACATAGACTCACACTTGCACTCCCTGGCTGTCCTTTCTACCTCTTAGTTTCTACTCCTCGGAGACGAAACTCCCTTCCACTCCCCACTTGCCAGCCTGCATGATTCACCCCTCTCATGCAGTCACATAAAAGGCACCCGGCCATTGCTGGCACCTAAGTAAATATTTATGAGCTCGGTGTGTGTAGCAAGCAAGTGTCCTCTGTCTGGGTTGCTGTTGTCAGTCAGTCAGTCAGGCACTGCAAGCGGGGCCTGCTGAGAGTTCTTTTTTTTTTTTTTTTTTTTAACTTTAACAAATCCTTTTTTTGATTGATGCATTGTAATCACATATCTCTGTTAGGTACAAGCTAGTATAGGTAAAGGCATACATGCACACATTTCTCATTTAACCCTTCCCCAATTCCCACCCCACTCCCTCCTCCTCCCTCCTTCTCAAGGTCAGTTTAGTGATTGACTTTGATGTGTTCATGAAAGTACACCATGCTGCTGCTGAGAGTTCTTTATGGTGCAAAGCAAGAAGGTTTTAAAGGACTGATTGTGGCCAGATTTATTCTGATCCTTTAATTCAAACCCAGGATCACAACCGCACGGGGGGGGGGGGGGGTTGGGGATGAAGAGTCCTAAGGACTGTGGGTTGCCTGGACAGGACCTCTGTCTCAGCTCCTGGAGCCCCTTGCCCCTGGGACTGACTGCAGACCCACGAGGACTTTTGTGTTAAAGAGGGTGAACAAGTAGCTCCTGGCCACCTGCCACTAGCTGGGATGGTGGGGACCCTCAGCAGAGCTCCCAAGTGGGCTCAGGGAGGGCTGCCGCCTGGGTGGTAAGATCTAAAGGCACCGGGAAGGCTCCTGGCAGCTTCCCCACCTCCCTCGGGGCCCTGAAATATCTCCTCTGTGAGGCTGTCTGCTGCCTGAAATCCTACCACTGGATATGGTAGCTTTTGCTGTGGACCTCATAGTTTTCTTTTTCTAGAATTTCCTGCTTTGAACACCACAGATAGTTTCCCAAGAGTAAAACAGGCAGCTGGGGATACAGGTATGTTACCAGGCCACGAGAAAAGCAAAGAGAAAATTAAAAGGGGAGGTAGGAGCACCTGCATAAAAGAGATCCTCAGTATTTTGCAGAAGGGTGAGGCCACCACCTGGGGCTTCCCCATGGGGCTGGGCTAGCTGCCTCTTGCCCTGCACTGTCCTTATCTGATTGCCTTCTGTCTACTCAGTGTGGGGCATGCAACTCAGCCTCTCCAATAAGCCTATTTGTCTAGGGAATCTCTAAGATTCCCTTAGAGACAGGAGGATCTCAGGTTCAAGGCCAGCCTCAGCAATATAGTGAGACTCTCAGCAACCTAGTAAGACCCTGTTTCAAAACAAACAATAAAATAATTCTGGGTGAGTAGCTCAGAGGTAGAATGCCCCTGGGTTCAATCCCCAGTAACAAAATAAAGGAAAAAAGAGAGAGAGAAAAGATATTCAAGATGCATATTTGAAACTTGAAAGGAAAGGAAAATTACTTGATGTAATTTTCGTCTCTTTGCTAATAATCTTCTTTCTCTATCTCACTTTATTATAGTCATGAATTCTCAGGAGGCGCTTCTAGGGAAGAAGAAATGTTAGAGTCTAAAATTGTAGTTGATTTCTGGTTTCCATGAGTCATTTTTATTAATCAACTATTTATTTATTTTTATTGTGGGGGTGGGGTACTGGAGATTGAGCCCAGAGGCATTCTACCTCAGAGCTACCTGCCTCAGCCTCCCAACTAGTTGGGACTCTGTGTGTGTGTGTGTGTGTGTGTGTGTGTGTGTGTGTGTGTGTGTGTGTAACTGGGGATTGAACCCAGAAGCATTCTACCTTTGAGCTACACCCCTAAGCCCGATTTTCTTATTTGGAAACAGGGTCTCACTAGATTGAAGAGAGTCTCACTGCTTGCTGAGGCTGTCCTCGAACCTGTGATCCTCCTATCTCAGCCTCCCAAGTACTGGGATTACAAGTGTGCGCCACCATGCCTGGCTAATCGACTTCTTTTTTTGTGTGTGTGTGTGTGGTACTGGGGATTGAACTCAGGGGCATTCTACCTCTGAGCTACACCACCAGCCCTATTTTTTTATTCTTTATTTTGAAACCGGGTCTCACTAAGTTGCAGAGGGCCTCACTAGGTAGCTGAGGCTGACTGCGAACCCGGATCCTCTGGTCTCAGCCTCCCAAATGCTGGGATTACAAGCGTGGGCCACCACGCCCAGCTTAATCGACTTATTTTTAATGAAGGCTGCTAAAGCTAGCTATGTATTAGGAACCGGATGCTTATATAACTACACAGAGTGAAAAATATCAGACTAACAAAAGGTGTGGGCAAAATGCTTTAAACTTAGTATGAATATCGAACAGTTACTAATTATCTATTACAATGATACACCCTCCTTTATCACCGTTTGTCTCATGATACAACTATTTTTTTTCCAGCCAGACAAGGGCTCCAGATACCAAGCGCTTAGCAAAGCCTCCCAACTCACAGGACGGAATTCAGTAGTTTATAAATGTGTTTGATGATAATTACAGGCCAGGAGACAAACTTACTTTTCTTGAGACATTTGGATTACCTGCGGATTTCCTTTCCTATCCTTATTAGTACCATTTAGCCAAAATTAACTGTGGAGCACTGTCAGAACCCAGAACCTAGTCTGAGTTCAGGCTGAGCAGGAAGCTCCCAGCCCTCACCTAGACTGGACCTGACACACTTACTGGGACGAGGGGAGGGGCCTGGGCTCTTCCCAGGTTTACATTTGTCCATTTCAGCCAGAGGTCACTCACTGGGTGCTGGACTATTAATTAATTATTTTATTTATTTAGCAGTACTAGGGATTGAACCCAGGGGCATTCTATATTTAAGGTACAGTCCCAATCCTTTATTTATTTATTTATTTATTTTGCAGTACTGGGGAGTGAACCAGGGGCATTCTACCCCCAGCCCTATTTTTTTATTCTTTATTTTGAAACAGGGTCTCACTAAGTTGCGGAGGGCCTCACTAAGTAGCTGGAGGCTGGATGGAAGATCAAAAGGACATGGGGAAGGGGCTTAAAAGTTCCAGACTCCCGCTGCATTAAAAGGCTGGAAGTGCCGTCTGGGAAACTGTATTTCAAAATTCTTTCCTGGGAGATTCCAATAAGCCAACAATTCAACACATCAGTGCCTTAGGAAGCCACCCGCTGCCCCCAGGAGCTGTCTTTGAGACACCGCTGGTCACCTGGTCTCCCACCCAGGAGCCGCCTGGCAGCTAGAGGCCACCTGCATGCAGCTGCGGGAGTCTGCTCAGTGGAACTGCTTTCCCCACCTCCACCGGCCTCCTTCCCTGTTCTCCGGTGCCAACAGCCTCCCAGAGGGAGGAAGGAGGTCCTCAGTCCTGGAGTGCTGGCCGCTGGCTGAGGGGCTGGGAGGGGCCTCACTCCAGCCCTGCCAACATGAACTGCCCACCTCCCCCCTTTCTGCTCTCTGCTTTCAACTTGTCCAGGGCCCCCTTGTTGTGGACACACATCACTTGACCCATCCCTTCTCCCCTTCTCTTAAACTCTAGGTATTGTCTACACACTGCGGCTTCTTCACGAGCTCTCCTGCCCTCTCCTGCCCTCACCTCTGGCCGTCTGGCTTTCGTATTTATCAGCTCAGCTCCCTCAGGCTGCATGCAGAGCCACCCTGACCTCCAGCCCCTTCCAGGTCCCTATTTCTTGCTGTCAACACTTGTGTCTCATTGACACTCAAAACTGAGGGAATATGAAGCCAAGTTCATTGTGTCCCATGGAAACCTCCATCTTGCCATTCCACTCCCCTTGTTTGTGGAACTGGAGAATGGACCCACCCAGGGGGTGTCCTACCTCTCTGCTCCACCCCCAGCCCTAATTTTTTTTTTTTTTTTACTTTGAAACAGGGTCTGACTAAGTTGCTAAGGGCCTCACTATGTTGCTGAGGCTGGCCGTGAACCTGCGATCCTCCTGTCTCAGCCTCCCAAATACTGGAATTACAGGTATGCGCCTGGCTTCCATTTCTGCTTTGATTCAATCACAGATTCGTTTGACCTGGGGGATCATGGAGCCAAGCTCCTGGTGTTTACAGAGCACCGAGAGGGGACTCCTGGCGCACCATGGTAGGTAGCAAAGCTTCTCCAGGGCAGGACTCTGCCTCTATTTCCTTCTTAGTGTCCCTCCGTGAATACTTTACGGGACTCCAAAGCTGAGAAGGGGGGAAAGGAGGGACACAGGGACATTAGAGTCATGATAGGAAAGATAGCATTTCTTTTTTTTTTTTTTTTTTTTT
>PVLC010034958.1:0-16592 GCA_004027655.1 Graphiurus murinus | reverse complement strand
TTTTTATTCTTTATTTTGAAACCGAGTCTCACTAAGTTGCGGAGTGCCTCACTAGGTAGCTGAGGCTGGCCGCGAACCCCAACCCTCCGGTCTCAGCCTCCCAAGTGCTGGGATTACAAGCATGCGCCACCATGCCCGGCTCGGATCAGCCCTTTCTTAGAGATCGCGGCCCGGGCATAACACAAGCGGTGGTGTCAGTGGAGGCCGTTGTTACTGTGGACCTAAAGGTGCAAAAAGCCACCCCTGCTCACCCAGGGAGGGCCCCCAAATCCTTCCCTCACTCTCCCCGAATCATCCCTCTAGCTTTCCTTCCAGGTTTGATTTTTTTTTTTTTTTTAACTAGGGATTGAACCCAGGGGCATTTTACCTATGAGCTATACCCCTAGCCCTTTTTATTTTTTGCTTTGAAACAGAGTCTCACTAGGTTGTTGAGAGTCTCCCTAAGTTGCTGAAGCTGTCCTTGAACCCACGATTCTGTCTCAGCCTCCCAAGTACTGGAATTTCAGGCATGCACCACCATATCAGACATTATTATTATTATTATTATTTTAATGTATGAGCCACTAGGCATGAACCTGTGCGGACAGGATCAGAGGGAAAAGTATTGCAGTCATTGGGAAGAGCGATGGAATGAAGTCGGGGGCTGACCTGAGGGAGTGGCCATGAACAAGCAGTGACGTAGGGTCTGGAGGGAGATTTCAGAAAGAAATTGACCAAGAGCCATGACTGATGGGATGCTGGGGTGACGGAGAAGGAAGACTCAATCTCGGGATTCTGACAACAGACTACTGATGGCAAACATCAAGATGGGGAGCAGAATAAGGAGGTGCCATTGAGGCACGAGAGACACTAGCTCTGCTTGAAATGCGCTGGCACAGAGGTGTTCATGGAGTACCTCAATGGGTTTCCCCCAGGCAGCGGCATCTTTAGCTGGGAATAGAGGATGGGTCTGGAGGGAGATTCGGGAATCTCAGTTGGGATCGTGGGAATGGACGTGATCGCTGAGGAAGTATGAACCCAGTGATGGCAGGAGACATGTGAGGCCAGAGCTCTGGGCGGCGTCCCCAGTATCGCAGAAGAACCCCTGGAGTGTGTGTATGGGGTGGGGGAGACTACACACAGGGTGAGTGGCTAAGAACAGCGGGCCAGGGAGGAGGGGGAGGGTCTAGGTAAGAATTCGGGCTGAGAATGGGGAGAGGAGCCGCAATGACTGAAACCCAAGCAAACGTTTGAATGGCTGCTGGAAGCAGATGACGCCATTATGACGCCATAATCCCATGGTTCCCTTTCTGTGCCTCTTTGCCCTGGTGACCTGTCCCTGTTTGATGTTCTGAACTGTTCCAGTGCCCAAGCCTTAAGCAATGGTGCCCAAGTAGTAGCAGACATGCTGGTGCCCAGCCACCTGCTTCAGGATCACCCAGGGTGCTTTGATTGATGGATTGATATTTTTGTGGTACTGGGGGTTGAACCCATGAGCATACTACCTCCGAGCTATGCACCATCCTATTATTATTATTATTATTATTATTATTATTATTATTAGGTGTTGGGGATTGAACCCAGGGGCATTCTACCTCCCAGTTACACCCCCAGCCCTATTTTATCTTTTATTTGGAAACAGGGTCTCCCTAAGTTGCTAAGAGATCTGCTAAGTTGCTGAGGCTGACTTCAAATTTACAATCCTCTTGTCTCAGTCTCCAAAGTACTGGGATTACAAGCATGCATCACCACGCCTGGCTTATTTTTATTTTGAAAAAGGGTCTCACTAAGTTGTGAAGGGCCTTGAAGTTTCTGAGGCTGGTTGCAAATCTGGATCTTCTTGTCTTAGCCTCCCAAGGACTGAGATTACAAGCGTGTGCCAACATACCCGGCTCTAGGGTGTTTTTTAAAAATGGGGTCCCTAAGCCTTTCTGAGGATTCTGGTTCAGTTCAGAAACTATATTTTCTGAATGACACATAGATAACTTCAATGCACACTCTAAACTGTAGACCATATACTCTTGGGTTTGAGCCATCCTTGGAGGATACATTTAGAGAGGTATAAAAGGTAAGATATATAATTGGAAAATACTAAAAGTCACAATAACCAGTCCTTAGGGAAGATGTGAGGTTTCTGAAGAGAGTCTCGGATGTTAAGTCTTGGCCCTGTTCCTACTTCACTGTGTTATCTTATCTGACTTCATTTAAAAAAAACCATGAAATCAGTGGGTTGGTGCTATTGATAAATATGATGCTTCAAATTCTAAAGTCTATTATTACAAGACAGCACTATGCAAAAAGATCATATGTCTCTGATTTGATCCCACTGGAGAGATGCTCAGTAGATAGAAGGAGGGAGAGAGGGAGGAAGGGAGGGAGGGAGGAAGGGATTAGGTTTTGAGAAAAGAGAAGAAACTGGATATGGTGGTACATGATTGTGATCATAGTACTTGGGAGGCTGAGGCAGGAGAATAAAAGGTTCATGGCCAGCCTCAGCAACTAAGAGAGGTCCTGCTTCAAAATAAAATAAAATAGGACTAGGGATATAGCTCAGAGGTAGAATGCCCCTGGGTTCAATCCCCAGTACAAGGAAGGAAAAGGAAGGAAGGAAGGAGAAGGAAGGAAGGAAGGAAGGAAAGAAGGAAGGAAGGAAGGAAGGAAGGAAGGAAGGAAGGAAGGAAGGAAAGGAAGGAAGGAAGACGAGCTTCTGAATTTAAGACAAAGGTCTTAGTCTGTACCTAATCTCCTGCCTTTAGAATCTAAGATGCTTTTCTTCAATTCTGCCTGGGCACAAATTCCTGATTCAGATCCATCTAAATGGGCCAAGAGTAGTGAGGGACAGATGTGGACCCTAAATATAAGCAGAACAAGGACTGAGGCTTGAAGGAAGAGGGCAGGGCTGAGAGCTTTGCACTGCTTCCCTTTGCCATGGGAGGAGCAGGGCTGAAAGGCTCCAAGAACAGGAGTACGGACATTTCTTTCTTGCAGAGAAACCAGGAAAGTGCCCCAAAGCGAGGTTCGCCTGCGACACCGGAATTCGGGGCTCGTGCAAAACAGATTTCAACTGCCTGGAATACATGAAGTGCTGTACTTTTGCCTGTGAAAAGAAGTGTATGGATCCGTTCGAAGGTAGTGGCATCCAGGCCGAGGGCAGGGGCCACCTGTTGAGGTTTCCCACCTCTTTCTCAGTCCAGAACTGGCTAAACATTTCCCCTGATGGTTGGACAAAGAGGCCAGAGTTGGTGTTTTTCTCAGTCTTTCATTTAGACTCCCAGCCCTCAAGTACAAACTGCGAGTATAGGCATGGTAGGCGTCAACTAGATAACATCAATGCTAGTTTTCTTTGAGCCGTCATTCACTCATTCCCAAACAACTAATACTTTTTGTATCCTCACTGTGTGTCAAGAGACTGTCATCGGTACTGTGGCAAAATCAAACCCTGGTCAGCTTAGATGCTGGGGTCATTTGGGGGGGCTCTGGCTTTTGAGGAGGGTTTTCCGGTAACCCGAAATATTCCGCATCTAATTCATATGGGGAACTTTGCATTTCGTAGAGATTCATTCATTCATTCACTTAGCAAATATCTACTGTCAGTGCCCTTTAGCCGAAGACTATGAGAAAAACACGCCTGCAGTAGAGTGAGTTGGGTTTATTACTGGTTACGGTGAGGGAGAATGTTCAGTGTAGACAGCTGTGAGGCATCTCAGAAAGAAGCCGTTAGAATAATCCATTATACAATTTGTACTTTGATTGGGTAATTTGAGGGAAGGTCTAAAAAAGTGGGGGTTTGCTTTAGAGTAGGTTCTGTCAGAAAGTGGGCGTAATTCTATGGCTGGGTATCTCAGTGAATCTGATCTACAAAGAAAAGATATAGACTGAAAATGAACCAACAGGTGGAGAAGCAAAGTCACTCCTGTTCGCTGAAAGAGGGAGGTGTTTGGTATTTTGTGAGTTTCACAGTTGCCTTGGGTTTTTGCTGCTGTTTTCTGGGTTTTTGGTTGTTTTATTTTTCCGCAGTTGTCGTCCTACTTTATCATGGTCTTAGAGTGACCTTGTTTAATGTGAATGTCCTGTGAGACATTTTATGTCAATAGGAAGCTGAATGGCTCAGCCACGCCAGGTCAATTCTCAGACACTGGGGGCTACTTTTCATTCTCTCTCGGCTTCGGTTGCTGAATGAACCTCGCCTTCTCAGAGCTCAAAGCCGTGGAAAAGAAAGACTAGTGCCAAAGTATTTTCATATGCTGTCCGTGACAGTCTTTACAAGAAAGAAGCGATGTCCAGAGTTGCTACACAATATATAGTGGTGGAGCTGAGACTTGAACTTATGTCTCTTTCTGACTGGCTTTTTAGATAACTTGGATGACAACATCATGAACTATGACAAAGGCTGGAGACCTGACCCTCTCCTTTATCTCTACCTTTTATGTTCTTTCTTCTTTGCTTCCTGACCTCAGAACCCTGCATGTTACCACTAAACCCAGGAAACTGTAATCATCCTACAGAGCGCTGGTATTTCGACTATGAACAAGGACAGTGCAAAACCTTTACATATAGCGGCTGCCATGGGAATTCCAACAACTTCCTCAGCAAGCATAATTGCGACAGTGCCTGCTTGTTAATAGGTAAGACCCAGATCCCTCAAGGTTTACCAATGTGGTTGTAGGCTCAGGATTTGAGGTTAAACTTACTTGGTTTAAGCCTTAGAACCAAGAACCATACATCCGTCTCACTCACTGGCTGAGAGATCTTGGCTAGTTGCTCACCTTTATGAGTCTGTTTTCTTGTCTATAGAATAGGGATTATAATAATATTTGTCTAATGGAGTTGTGCAAAAGAAAAAGAAAGATAGCACCCATAAAGTGTTAATAAATTTTGACCAGTAGGACCTGAAAGCCGGGTCTGTTTTCTTGGAGAAAGGTGTTTCCCCACCACCTCAGCCATTTGAGCATCACTCTGAGGATTCACCCAAGAATGAAGCATAGACATACTGGGGGTAAGGGAGGGCTCTGGGTTCATTCTTCAGTGTAATGATCATCATCAGTCATGTCGTGAGACAGTGTCCTACAGAGCTTGGATGTCAAATGACCAGGATTAAAATCTTACTGTCATGGCATGCATGCAGGTTATAAAAGAATTTCCAAGACAAAGGGTAGAGCTACAGAGATTTATTTAGGAAAGCAAGAAATACACATTCAAAGGAGAATGCGGGTTGTCTCTAGAGTGAGACACACATTTAGGGGTACATGGCTCTTCTTTGCTAGACTTTCATGAGGGGTGGGTAGGAGGAGGTACATGAGGGTGACATCAGTCCCATAGTCACAGATGATTCAGCGTGTTTGGGTCATCTGCAGGGTCCAGATAGGGCTTTCAAGGATGCGTCGAGCTCTGTTACTGTAGCTGTAATATAGCTGGGCTTGGGATTGGGACATGTCCTTGGGGCTGCGACATGGCAAACGGGGATCATTGGGGTTTGTGGTCGAACCTCATTCTCAGGGCTCCTCGAAGCCTCGCTTGGCTACTTCCCAAGGTGTAGCAAATCCCCACACCTACTTTTCCCACCTACTGCAAGTTTCTTTGCCTTTTTGAGTTTCAATCCCCTCCTCTATAATTCTGAAATAATGGCAAAAACCTTACTGAATTGTCGGCTGCATTATATGTGATCAAAGACACAGAGATTTGGCATGATGGCTGTGTGGTGGAGTGGGCTCGCTAAATGGTCACAGTTGGGATAGTGGCCCTGGATCTTCAAAAGGCAGCACTGTGGGGTTTACCAGGCAGCACTGGAATTTTGACCTCAAGGACAGGCTGAAAAATATGCCCTTACCAACACTTCAAAGAAGAAACAGCCAGGCGTGGTGGCGCACGCTTGTAATCCCAGTACTTGGGAGGCTGAGACCAGAGGATCCGGGTTTGCAGCCAGCCTCAGCTACTTAGTGAGGCCCTCTGCAACTTAGTGAGACCCTGCTTCAAAATAAAGAATAAAATAGGACTGGGGGTGCAGCTTGGAGGTAGAATGCCCCTGAGTTCAATCACCAGTACTGCAAAAAATAATAAAAAAAGAAGAGGAAACAGAGTCAGAGAAGTAAAGTTAGTTGCCTAAGAACCCACAGTTAGTCTGGGGCAGAGTTGGAATTTTAATTCCTCAGTTTCCATGTGTCTGAATGGCCAACACAATCTCGTGGCCTGTTTTGATGAACTAGGATGATAAGCTTCCCTGTATGGGAGCCTCTAAGAAATGGGGGTGCCATGGTTCTTTCTCTCAAGAGCCAGCAGGAAGAAGAGGCATGGAAATGGCCTTGAGCTGGGTTGTGGTAAATGCTGGTCAGGACTCCAGAGGTAACCTGGCAATATCACCTCTAAGAGTCAAACACACTGTAATCAGGATCTGATCCGAGAAAGAAGAGAGGAGGAGAGGAGAGGAGGAAGAGGAGAAGAAAGAAGAGAAGGAGGGGGAGAAGGAGGAGAAAGAGGAAGAGGAAAGAAGAAGGAGAAGGAGAAAATATGGAGGAGGAGGAGAAGGAAGAACAGAAGATAAGAAGGAAGAGGAGAAAAGAAGGAGAAAGAGGGGAGGAGAAGAAGGAGGAGGAAGAGGTAGAAGAAGAGGAGGAGGTGGCGGAGGAAGAGGAGGAGGAGGTGGAGATGGAGGAAGTGGAGGAAGAGGAAGAAGAGGAGGAGGAGGAAGAGCAGGAGCAGGAGGAAGAAGAGGAGGAGGAGGAAGAGGAAAGAGAAGTGTTTGGAGGGTGGTGGGACAGGGCAGAGCCTGCAGGAGCTCACGTCTGCTCTTGTTTTAGTCAGGGAAGGACAGTGTCCACTCTTCCCTTACTCCTTTCGGATTCGGTGTCCAGCACCGTGTAGGAGTGACATCGAGTGCCCCATGAAGCAAAAGTGTTGTGAATCCGTGTGTGGCTTTATATGTGCCAAGGCCTGGATAGGTAAGCACAGATGACATACCCCCGAAGCCCACTGGGCATGTCAAGGGTGCCATGATTTGTCCCATGATGGGGGAAGGAGGATCTAGAACCCCTCGATCGGCCTTTGAGGGATCCTGGGAACCTCTCCCCCTTTAATACCCAGCCAGGGCCCTCGGGTTGACCTCCTGACCTCTGGATACTAGCATGCTATTCTTCAAAGCCAGTCACACGTGGCATCAGTTTCCATTCTACCCCAAGAAAATTTACTGGTTCCGTCTTGTTCTTCAATCACCTGACCATGTTCACTAATTCACATATACATAAATTCTACACTATTCGGTATATTCCTGACAATTCATATCCTGTAAGATGGGTTGGAGAGCCAGGCACGACTGTGTACACCTGTAATCCCAGGACTTGGGAGACTGAGACAGGAGGATCACACATTTGAGACCAGTCTCAACAACGTAGCAAGACTCTGTTTCAAAACAAAAAATAAATAGAGAGACCTGGGGTATACCTAGAGATAGAATGTCCCTGGGTTTAATCCCCACTACCCTGCCCTCCCCCCCCCAAAAAAAAAAGAGGAGTTGGAGAAGAAACTGGAAGTCAATGCTTTTGAGATAGAAGCCAACTCTCTGGCTTCTAAGGCTAGAGGTATGAATTCTTTGGGTAGTCCCAGGGATTCATAGTGTGGGAGGGGCTGCCTGGGATGGTGGTAAAAGTCAAAAGTCTTTTCAACTGACTTCAACTTTTCCACTGGCTTTCTATGTGGCCTTGGGCAACTCCCTGACCCCTACAGGTCCCTTAACTCCTACCATTTATAAGGCATGGAAGTTCTGGGTCCTCTCAGTACTCCTTCCATCTTTGGACCTCTAGGATTCTAGAACCCAACTCCATTACTTCTGTAGGGGTAATGCAGGAATATCCTAGAACGTTCCGTAAGTCTGAGATGAAGTTTCTCAAGTTATTAGCCACAGAGAGTTGATACTCTGCCTTCCCTACTGTAACTGTAGGGGAAGAGGCTTAATCAGAATAAAAACTCTATTTGGCCTAGTGTGATGGTACCTGCCTGCAAGCCCAGTACTTGGGAGGCTGAAACAGGAGGACTGCAGGTTCAAGGCCAGCCTCAGCAATTTAGTGAGATCCTATTTCCAAGTAAAAAAATAAAATAGGGCTTGGGGTATAGCTTGGAGGTAAAACACCCCTGGGGTTCAGTTCCCAACACCAAAAAAAAAAAAAAAAAAAAAAGAAAACTCTTTGAGTTTACCAAGATTCCCCAAATTTATGTCAAATTATGGTCAAGTATTTCAAGGTAAAATGTCTTATTTTATTCCATAAAGTCAAAGCAGGTTTTTGCCCACGTACACCCTTGGAATGTGACAAGATTCAAAAGCCCAAGTGTCGGCAGGATAATGATTGTCCATTGGAGGAGAAGTGCTGCTCAGACTGTGGACTGAGGTGCACGGAACCCCAAGAACGAAGAGTAAGTGGAAGATCCTATCATCCACAAAATTAATTCTGAGTAAGCATACTAAAAAGCTACCCATCATACTTGTCTTGTATCCCGCTAACTTGGTCAATTACATTATTAAGCTTAACGATGTTAATGGGGGTTATTGTGATTTTATATATAATCATGTCATCTGAAAATGATAAGTTTGACTCTTTTCCAACTTCGTGACCTTGTTTTCTTACCTTCTACTATATAGAACCTCTGATTAATGTTGAAAATAAAGGCAATGAGGACCTGGGGTATAACTCAGTGGTAGAGCATGTGTTTAGTATGTGCAAAGTCCTGGATTAAATCCCTAGCACCAAACATGAAAAAATAAAAATAAAGCCAACTGCATCTATCCCTGTCTAGCTCCTTATTTTAAAGTCATGGCTTCTGCTGTATAAAAAAGACATGTGTTGTTGGATTTGGGATAAATAAGTTTTATCGCACTTAGGTTATTTTCTATCCATTTACAGCTGCTCCTGGAAAAGACTGCCAGATCTTATCAAATGCCTTGTAAACATCTGGTCATGCAGCAAGTTTTCTTTTCTAATTTGTTGGTGTAACAACTTACATTATTAAACTGTCAAGTGTTGAACCATCTTGCATTCGCAGAATAACCTTAATCACATTGGTAATTTACTTATATTAAATTGCTGTGGTTCTTTTAGCAAAGAGTTTATTTAGATTTTCAGTCTAGCTGGGCGTGGTGGCGTATGCTCGTAATCCCAGTACTTGGGAGGCTGAGACAGGAGGATTGCAGGTTCAAGGACAGCCTCAGCTACTTAGTGAGGCCCTCCACAATTTAGTGTAGCCCTGTTTCAAAATGAAGAATGAAAAATAAGTCTGGGGTTGTAGCCCTATTTTATTTTCATTTTGAAACAGGATCTCACTAGGTTGATGAAAGTCTCACTATTTACTGAGACTGTCCTAGAGCCTGCAATCTTCCTGTCTCAGCCTCCCAAGTACTGAGATTACAGGTGTGCACCACCATGCCCAGCTCTGAAAAAAAATTTTTTTTTGCAGTACTGGGGATTGAACCCAGGGGCATTCTACCTCCGAGCTATATCCCCAGTCCTATTTTTTATTCTTTATTTTGAAACATGATCTCACTAGATTGCAGAGTGCCTCACTAAGTAGCCGAGGCTGGCTGAGAACCCGAATCCTCCTGTCTCAGCCTCCCAAATGCTGGGATTACAAGCATACCCCACCATGCCTGGCTGAAATCTCCTTCTTGAAAAAAAAAAATAGCTGTATAGTCTCTCCTTGTACTGACACACCATAATATAACTCTTTCCTTGTTAACAAATATTGAAGTCATTCCTCATGGCCATTTTTTTTTTTTTTGCTATTACACAATATTTATTAGTGAATATCCTTTTACTTATGTGAATATATCTGTGATATAAGTTCTTAGACATTTGCCTGACTTAGAGGTTGTGCTTTTAATCCATCTGCCTATTCTTTCTCTCTCCCTCTCTCATGCATGCACACACACACACACACACACACACTCACACACACACACACACTCACACACATACGCACTTTCATACGCACCAACATACTTTCCATCGTTTTTCCTTGCCAATCCGCATTCCTCCTGCCTTCAATTCACAGTAACATAGTCCATCCACACCAACATCAGAAGTGGCCTCTGCAAGGACTCAGCTCCCTCCTAACCTTGTCTCCGACACTTACTGGATGACATTTACTCAGCATCCTCACTTCCCTCGGCCTTATGATCTCTATCTTTAAAATAAAGTAATGGGGCCCAGTGTAGTGGCGCACACCTGTATTCCCAGTACTTGTGTTGCGAGGTGACCCACAGAGACACACCAGACTCCATTGTGCCAAAGAGGTCACTTTATTTACCAGCCGGCCAGGGTGAGCAGCCTAAATACTATCGCGCAGAATGTTGGTGTAGGCCAGTTTTATACTCCTTGGTTACAGAGTTGGGGGTACGGAAAAGTCAGGTTTTTGTGGTTATAAAATCATTACATTGTTCCACAAACGCCAGGTATTTGTTTAGGACAGACAACATATCTTACTTAGAGGCTATCTTGTGGCCAAGACAGCTTCTTCATACCAAGCACAGCAAAGCAGATAATAGCAGTTAGAATTCCTTTTTAGATCCTGGGTGAGTTATGGGGTGCCCCTCTGACCTTTAGTCAAAGGACAAGGGGAGAGCTTGCCTAAGACTTTTACTTAAGAATGGATATATACTGTTTCACTTGAGAGGCTGAGACAGAAGAATTGCAGGTTCACAGCCAGCTTAGCAACTTAATAAGGCCCTCTGCAACTTAATGAGATCCTGTTTCAAAATAAAAAATAAAATAGAGCATGGGGCTGGGCATGGTGGCACACTCTTGTAATCTCAGTACTTGGGAGGCTGAGACCGGAGGATCCAGGTTCGCGGCCAGCCTCAGCTACTTAGTGAGGCTCTCTGCAACTTAGTGAGACCCCGTTTCAAAATAAAGAAGAAAAAATAGGGCTGAGGGTGTAGCTTGGAGGTAGAATGCCCCTGGGTTCAATCCCCAGTACCGCAAAAAAAGAAAAAAAAATAGGGCATAGGTGTAGCTCAGAGACAGAATGTCCCTGGGTTCAATCCCCAGCATCACACAATAAATAAATAAATAAATAAATAAATAAATAAATAAATAAATAAATAAATAAATAAATAAATAAATAGGGCTAGGTGTGGCTCAGAGGTAGAATGCCCCTGGGTTCAATCTCCAGTATCACTCACACAAAAGAGAGAGAAATAAATAAAATAGAAAGAAATAAGAAAGAAAGAGGAAAGGAAAAAAAAAATTCTATTCCCTAGACTCATTGTAGGATCTTCCTTAATTAAGTCTGCAAAGTGAGTGGGATGAGATTCCCAGGGGGGCTCTGTCTGTGATCCTAAATCTTGTGACCTCAGAGTCACTCACTGATGGCATGGCTGGCTTTATCTGGCTTCTATCCGACATGTAAAGGAAGTTCTAGAGCAGCAATGGGCCCGACAGGGCAACACCTGTCAGGAAAGAAAACTCGAGCCCTTCAGATGACATCTGCTCTTGCTGAAGGCCTCTCCCCTGCTAGCACGGGTGGAGTGGCTGGTGCCGTGGATTCCAGGCTGCAGGAAAGCGCCCAAGTGCCTTCCACCCTCTTTTCGGTAGCCCAGTTAGAATCCAGCAAGTCTGCTGTGTAATTGAACTTGATTCGGCTATCGTCTCTTGGGAAGTTCTCTTAATTTCATAGTTCCTCTCAGACCATGAGAAGTTTGCTTTAGATGGTAGCAGTTCCCGTAAGCTTTAACATTCTCTCCTGCTCTCAAAGCAACGGGACTATGACAAACACTATCAGAAGATTCTGTTATCTGCCTGTCCCTCCCTCAACATTCTATTCTATGGCAACATCTCTACTCTTTGTCCTTGGCCAAAATAATAATAAGAAGAATAATAATAAGAAGAATAATAATATAATGATGATGATGATGATTAAGACTACCTCCCAATAGAAGAAGAAGGGAGGGTGGAAAGGGAGAAAAGAACACATAGACCATGGGAGACCTACGGAAAAAGATAAGAAGTTAGAGCGAGGCACAGAAAAGCACCAAGAAGCAAAGAGATACCAGGAGACGAATAGCGACATTGTTAGAGGCAAACAGAAGGGCTGTGCTGGTGCCCGAACGTGGAAAACAGAAAATGAATGAGATGTTATCAAGATGGAGACCTGAGGCAGTCTGGAAAGGTTAGACAAGCTTTGCCTACTCCCCCTGGCTGACCCGGGGGGTCCAGCCCTGTGCAATCCAGGGCATTAAGGATCATCCAGGAGACCCTTCCCCCAGAGCTGTGGGCGGTAGATGCCAGTAAATCCCACTTGTGACCGCAGGCACTTGGTGTTCCCAATAAGAAAGGGGGTGGCTGGCTTTTCTCCAGTTCTCGCATCCAAGGTCCTGGCTACTGAAGAAAGAGGCTGGGCCAAGGAAGCAGACATTTCCATGTTCTGGAAGCAGCAAGCAGGCTGGCCTGTCTTCAGAATGAAGGCTTCTGCACTCTTGAGCATCCTGGTGCTGTTGGCTCTCTTTGTGAGTGTCCGGGGTCATGGTCTAAGTGACTGGTTCTCTATAGGTAAGTATTGCGCCTCTACTCTTGCCTGGAAAGAGGGAGGTTTCCTGGGAGGAAGAAACAAGGACCAATCCCTCAGATGTGGGTTGCTTTCTTCCATCTGAGCCCTGGCCCTGGGTTGGGAGAGGAGGGAGATATTTAGATCCTTTCTATGGAAAATTTCTTCTGTGAATGCAGGAACCCAGACATGGGTAAGCCCCACTTTTAGCCCCTTTGAAGTAGAGGGTCTTTCTTAGGGATGTAAACGAAAGTCATGGGATCTAACCTTTATGGTCAGGGCTATAGGATTCTGGGAGGACTTAGGAGCCATTCCCTCACCCCATAGGAAAGATAGACCCCTTTGTGGGACATCATTTCAGGCTTCTCCTGGTTCTTTCAAATATATTCCTATGAAGTGTCTGTGTATTCCGAGGGAGTTCTTATCTTTGGGAGAAAGGACAGTATCTAGAGGTCCCTTTAAATGTAAGACACTAGCTGGGCATGGTGGTGCACGCCTGTAATCCCAGTACTTGGGAGGCTGAGACCGGAGGATCCGGGTTCTCGGCCAGCCTCAGCTGCTTAGTGAGGCCCTCTGCAATTTATTGAGACCCTGTTTCAAAATAAAGAATAAAAAATAGGGCTGGGGGTATAGCTCAGAGGTAGAATGCCCCTGAGTTCAATCCCCAGTACTGCAAAAAAAAAAAAAAAAAGAGGATTGCAAATTTGCAGCCAGCCTCAGTAACTTAGCAAAGTCCTCTGCAGCTTAGTGAGACCCTACTTCAAAAATTAAAAAATAAAATAGGGATGGGGGTGTAGCTCAGAGGTAGAATGTCCCTGGATTCAGTCCCCAATAACACACAACACACAACACACACACACACACAGTATTAATATTCCATGACTATATAGTAGTAATGATACTTATTAGCACTTCTTGAACACTCCGGGAATAGGGATTTCTGAGTAGAGATTTTTAAAAGAGGGGGAGGGCTCTGAAATCAGACTTGTTGTACGGAATCCTAGTAGCCATGTAACCTTAGGCAAGTTATTTAAAGTCCATGTGCTCCAGTTTCTTCATTTATAAAATGAGGATATCGCTAGAACTTATCTCACACAGCTGTTGTGGGGGTTAAATGATAGATGCCAAGTGTTTAGAAGAGTGTGTGGCGTACGGTAGATACTTAACAAATGTTAGTTAAATAGGACCGTGCCTCTGTTGCTGTGATGAACGCTTTACTTTCTTGGTCTCATTTCTTCCTCGAAACTCTGTAAGGCCAAAATGATCTTACAAGTGGAAAAACTAAGTTTCAGAGAGGGGAAGTCACAGCCAGTGTTAGAATGCTAAAACCCAAGCAGACGCCAGAGTGGATACTAATGACCAGGTAACGCCGCCCCCCCGAGGAACACGGGCTCCTCAGCGAGGTGGCAATGACCAGATGGGCTGCAACCTGTGGTTTCCACTGGGGCTGATTTTGCCCCCTTGGAGCATTTGCAATGTCCAGAGACATTTTTGGTTGTTACATCGGGGAAGGGCCAGGGATACTGCTAAACATCCTTCAGTGCACAAGACAGCCCCTGTCCCCGCAAAGAAGTATCCAGAGCAAATGTCACCAGTGATTGAGAAATCCTGCCTTTGAGCTGGGAGTGGTGGCGCAGGCTTGTAATCCCAGTATTTGGGAGGCTGAGACAGGAGGATCGCAGGTTTGCAGCGAGCCTCAGCTAACTGGTGAGGCACTCTGCAACTTAGTGAGACCCTGTTTCAAAATAAAGAATAAAAAATAGGACTGGAGGTGTAGCTTGGAGGTAGAATGCCCCTGAGTTCAATCCCCAGTATCACAGAAAGAAGAAAGGAAGGAAGGAAGGGAGGGAGGGAGGAAGGAAGGAAGAAAGGAAGAAATCCTGCCTTGGAGGGGCCGGGGCTGAAAGTGGGATGAGGGGCAGGATGAGAAGGTGGCGGGTGAGGGTCAGTCTGGAGGGGTCCTGGAGGCAGTCCTGGGAGACAGGCAGGGCACACCGAGGGGAAGGGCTCTTGGAGACGGTTGTATGAAATGAAAGCAGACACCTCTGGCCTCCCAGGATTGGCTTTGGAGAACGGTGGCCACTCTACCCACCAAGACTCACAGTTGTAAGCCTGTCCCTTCCCTAGGAAAATGTCCTAGAATCCGAGAGCACTGCAAATTCCGAGAAAGGGACGTGTGCGTAAAGGACAACCAGTGCCAGGACAACAAGAAATGCTGCGTCTTCAGCTGTGGGAAAAAGTGTTTGGACTTCCATCAAGGTACTGTTCGGCACCTCCAAGCAAGCACTGCTGCCCCCCTACACCTGCCCTTGCCCTCTGTCACCGGGTCCCCTGGTTCTCGGGGGGATGCTCTCTGGGCAAGATTGCCGGACTTGGGAGAACTGGGATTTAGATTCATTACTGCCCCTGATCTGTTGTGTGATATTAATAATGTCCTTATCCTATTGGGTAATGTCTGGGCCTCAGTTTCCCCAAACAAATGATGGTATGGGAGCAGGATTGAATCAAGTGGCTAGTTTTTGCTCTTAATGATTTTATGAGTCCCAAGGTGGGCATTGTTGTCTTAATATATGCCACTGTTGTTGCTTCATTGCTGCAAGTGATAAATTAAGCAATTTTTTTTTGTCCATTCTCCTCCTCCTCCTCCTTATTCTTATATACCCCCAGCCCCCCCCCCTTTTTTCTTTTGCGATACTGGGGATTGAACTCAGGGGCAGTCTACCTCTGAGCTACACCCCCAGCTCCATTTTTACATTTTTATTCTTTATTTTGAAACAGGGTCTCACTAAGTTGCGGAGGGCCTCACTAAGTAACTGAGACTGGCTGGCCACGAACCTATGCCACCATGCCCTGCCCCCCCAGCCCTTTTTATTGATATTTATTTACTTATTTATTTTTGAGATAGGGTCTTACTAAGTTGCTAAGGCTGGCCTCAAACTTGCAATCCTCCTGCCTCATCCTCCTGAGTAGCTGTTGTTACAGGCATGTGCCACTATGCCCGGCAAAATTAAGCAATTTGTTGAGCAATCCTTTTCTGTCTTTTTCTCCTGAGCAACTGCCTCTCTGCCTGTACAAACCCAACTTTGCACCAGGAAGCCTTCACTGACCACTCCACACCAGATGAGTTTTCCTTTGCTACTGCATGCTCATTTTCCTGTGCTCCAAAACAGGCTGTCAAAGATCTGTTATTCACTTATTTAGCAAATGTTGACTGAGTGCCTCTGAGACTCATTATACTAGTCTATCTGGTGATTCCACTACTCTAACGAAATACCAGAGGCAGGCTAACTTTATAAAGAAAAGAGGTCTAGCTCACAGTTTTGGAGGTGAGTCCAAGCAGCACAGTGAAGGCTCTGGGGAGAATCCCAATCTCAGATGGTAGAGCACATGTGAGAGGGAGAGATTGCATCACCAACAGAAACCAAGACAGAGACTGGGGACCCGCAATCCCTTCTGAGGGTGTGCCCCCAATTCACCCAAGGACCTACCACTAGGTCTTACCTCTTAAAGGTACAGACACCTTTCAATACTGCCACACTGGATAACATGAAACTTTTGGGGATGGGCTCACATAAAATCATATCCAAGTCACGGCATCCATAATAGGAGCTGATCTTCGCATGGTGGTCAGAGAGGTTGGAAAAGTCTTCTCTGGGAAAGCAAACCAGGAGTTGAATTTGGAATGAGGGGTAATATTTGAGGCAAAAAAAAAAAAAAAGATGGTGGAAGGGCTTTCTAGGCCCAAGGAACAGCACACTCCAAGGCTCAGTGGTGGAGCCCTAGGATGCCAGACAGCAGAAGACCCACATGAACACCATACAGCAGGGAAAGGGCCCAAATGCGTAAAGATCCCCCAGCCCAGGCCAGGCTGGCCAGGTTAGAGAGTTTCGCCATCATTTCAAAGAACCGTGGAGATCCACGCAGGAGGGTAGTGACGTGACCAGGTTAGTATGCCTGCAGAATATAGCAGGGAAAGAGGAGAAACGGAGCATCTCACAGGCTTCAGGTGAAAGGAGACTGTAGCTGGAACTAGAGAGGGAGCTGAGGGCCGGGAAGTGTGGGGCGTGTGAACAGTATCTAGGAGGTACACA
>PVLC010034957.1:0-16564 GCA_004027655.1 Graphiurus murinus | reverse complement strand
AAAAAAAAAAAAAAAAAAAAAAAAAAAAAAAAAAAAAAAAAAAAAAAAAAAAAAACCACAGAGCTATGGAGGGTTTTTTAATAACTTAAATTATGATTCTGGTTTTTAGTTCAGAGTGAGGAACATAAATCTCTTCCCTTCTTCTATTGGGTAGAGGTCTTAATTCCTTGCCACATGGATGTCTCTATAAACTATCTCACAACAGAGCACCTAACATCATCAGAAGTCAGCAAGAGGGCAAGAGAGAGTATCAGAAAGACAGTGTAAGCAAGACAGAAGACACAGACTTCTGTTACCTAATCACAAAGTGACATTCCATCACCTTCATCATCTTCTCTTGTTTAGAAGTAGTTTACTAGATCCAGCCAACACTCAATATAATGGATCACTTGAGGGGCTGAATACTAGGAAACGGGGTCATCAGGAGGCATGTCAGGAACTTCCTACCACAGTCTGGTTAAGCAGCATAAAGTTTCTGTGATAGTCTCTGTTTACTAATCCATATATTTGAAGACTTTAAAGCAGTACTGTTAGAAAAATAAATATAATATCAAAAATCCGTTTCCCACATCTGCATTTTATTTAACAAATTTATTGAAATGTGATTGTGAACAGATGAATGGATTACAAAACTATGGGATATGTACACAGTGGAATTTTACTCAGCCATAAAGAAGAACAAAATCCCATTGTGTACATATCCCAGAGGTTTTTTTGTTTTGTTTTTTTTTGTTTGTTTGTTTGTTTGTTTTGCGGTACTGGGGATTGAACTCAGGGGCATTCTACCTCCGAGCTACACCCCCAGTCCTATTTTTTATTCTTTATTTTGAAACCGAGTCTCACTAAGTTGCGGAGTGCCTCACTAGGTAGCTGAGGCTGGCCGCGAACTTGGATCCTCCGGTCTCAGCCTCCCGAATGCTGGGATTACAAGCGTGCGCCACCACGCCCGGCTTATCCCAGAGTTTTGTAATCCATTCATCTGTGGCTGCTTCCATAGTTTGGCTATTGTGAATTGAGCCACTATAAACATAGATACACATGCATCGGTCTGATAGTTTGGTTTCCATTCTTTCGGGTATATACCCAGTAGTGGTATTGCTGGGTCATATGGTAGGTTCACTCCCATTCGTCTGAGGATCCTCCATACTGTTTTCCACAGTGGTTGCACAAGTTTGCAATCCCACCAACAATGTATTAGGGTTCCCATTTCTCCACACCCTCGCCAGCAGGTGTTGTTGTTCGTGTTTTTTATGATTGCCATTCTGACTGGAGTTAGGTGAAATCTCAGCAGGAAAATGGATGCAACTGGAAAACATTATGTTAAGTGAGATTAGTCAGTCACAAAGAGTAAAGAAGCATATGTTCTCCCTAATATGCGGATGCTAGGGAGAAGATGGGGCATAGGAGGGTCTCCAGATGAAAAGGAGAGATCCTCGATAAGCAAAGAAATTGATTTAATTGTAGTGGATGCATGGGGCAGAGGGACACCCTAAGGCACATGATGTACTTACACAATCATATCAAGGTCACTTACTGAACTGAACCTGAGGGGGAGGGAGGAGGAGGGAACGGGGTGGGAATTGGGGAAGGGGTCAAATGAGAATTGTGTGCAAATATGTTGTTAACAACTTGAACTTAACAAAGATGTATGCTATATTGCACGAATTACTACAATAAAAAAATAAATTAAAAAAAAAGAACAAAATCATTTCATTTGCAGGGAAATGGATGGAACTGGAGAACGTCATGCTAAGTGAGATTACTAAGTCACAAAAAGTAAAAAAGTGAGTGCTGTCCCTAATATGTGGAAGCTAGGGAGAAAGTGGGTCATAGGAGGGACTCTACATGAAGGAAAAACATTAGAAGAGCAAAGAAGCCAACCTAACTGAAGGTGATGGGAGGGGGTCAGAGAAAAGCCCTAATGCACATGATGTACATTCACAAACATATCAAAATCTATCACTAAACTGAACTTGAGAAGGAGGGAGGGGAGAGGGAATAGGGTGGGAATTATAGAAGGGTTAAATGAGTGCTGTGTACATGAGTGCCTTTATCAGCTTGTACCTCATTAATTATGATTACAATGCACCAATAAAAAAAAGAAATGTGACTGTGTGTTTGTATGTTTTTTGTTTTTTTCTGAGAAATCTTTGCCTAAACTGAGATTACAAATTTTCTGCTTTGTTTTCGTTTGATTTTGCGAATTGTATTTTAAGTAATTAATTTTTTGGCATAAAGCTTTTCTTAATTTTGTTATCTTTTTAGTATCTAAAGGATATGCTATGATAATCCGTCACTCATTCTTGATCTCTTTTTCTTCATCTGTCTAGCTAAGAGCAAATATAAATTTTGTTGATCTTTTCAAAGAACCAGCTTTTCATTTGAAAATATCCTGATTGCTTGCCTATTTTATTGATTTATACACTTTCTGTTTTTTTCTCTTATACATTGGTTTTAATTCCCCCCTACCGTTTTAGTTTCTTAAAGTGAATCAATGACTTAGAACTTTCTTCTTTTTATACATAAAGATTTAAAGCTAACATTCTCTCTCTGAACACTGCTTTAGTGCTCTATCTCCAAGTTTTATATATTGTACTTTTAATATCACTCATTAAAAAAATTCCTAATTTCCACTGCAATTTCCTCTAAGATCAATGAATTATTTAGCAGTGTATTGCTATTTTAAAAATATTTATAGTTCCCTTAGATATATTATTGTTTTAAATTTCTAACTTAATTTTGTTGTGATTAAAGAACAGACTCTGGATGATTCCATTTCTCTTAAATATATTGAGTTTTGCTGGGCTTGGTGGCACATGCCTGTAATCCCAGTACTTGGGAGACTGAGACAGAAGGATTTCAGGTTTGAGGACAGCCTCAGTAAGTAGTGAGACTCTCATCAAATGACAGAGACCCTGTTTCAGAATAAAAATAAAAAATATGGCTACTCGGAGGTGGAATGCCCTTGAGTTCAATCCCCAGTACCTGCCCCCCCCACTATATATATATAGAATATATATATTGAATATATATATTCAATATACATATATATTCAGTTTTGCTTAATATCCCTGCATATGATTTACCTTGGCACACAGATAGTAACCACAGTACTTAAATACAGTGTTCTGTAAATATCAGTTGACTCAAATAATATAGTATTTGTCAGTTCTTCTATGTGTTTAGTAATGTTTTGTCTAGTTTTTCTTTCAAATGCTGAGTCTGAATTGTTAGATATCTACTTCATAAAATACAATTCTCCTTAAACCTCTTGTGTTCCTATGTATTTTGCCAAATGCACCAAAGCTGCAAAAAGCATGAACCCTCTTTTACCTCAGTGATTTCTTGGGAATGTTAATACCACTGGTGACCTTGACAGATGTATGAAGCTCCAACCATCAGAAAAATCATCATAGTCCCTTACCACTTGTTATAAAAACAGATTTCCCAATGTCAATATTTCTCAAAATACATTACTCACCCATCTAAGTCCATCTTCTTTCCCCACAGGACTTAGGTA
Organism: Graphiurus murinus; assembly: GCA_004027655.1. Lineage (NCBI taxonomy): Eukaryota > Metazoa > Chordata > Mammalia > Rodentia > Gliridae > Graphiurus > Graphiurus murinus. The sequence continues at coordinate 13,044 of PVLC010034957.1, read as the reverse complement.
CAAGGGGAACTGATACAAGTATCTTAATTCTTATATGCTGCTTAATGCAAAATACAAAGTCATTTTTATTTGATCCTGAAGTCTTGTATTTTTAGCCAGAATCTATGAAACAATAAGTGGCTGATATAAGGAGGGCAAAATCAAGCTCCAGACCTCATCTTCTATGATTAGGGAATCATTTATCCCTCATTTAATTTTATTAAATCTTGATGAAGTAAAAAAACATACTGAATAGAACTGTGTGGAAAGGGACTACAGATGGCATTTAGGAACTATCCAAAGCTTCTAGAGTCTGAGAGTGACCTCCTGTTGACAGCCAATGAAATACTAGGCCTCCCCCCGTTATACAAAGAAATGAATTCTACCAATTACCTGAATGAGCAAGAAAATACACTTTTCCCCAGTGGAGCCTCCAGATGAGAGCTCAGCCTAGCTGTGACCCTACCAGGAGCCTTTAACTCTGAGCAGAGGACTTTGCTAAGTTGTGCCTGGAAATTATAAATGTATGCTGTTTTAGCTGTTATATATGATAATTTGTTATGCAACAATGGAAAACTAGTATCTTTACTGATCGCCTTTTATTTGTGAATGTGTCACTTCTCTGGTTCTTGGTATGGCAAGTAATTCTAGATAGCATCATGGATATTAAATGTGTTATGTTGTAGAGATTCTAGATTCTATCTCATTCATTTGAAGAGTGTTGACTTTTGTTTGTTTGTTTGTTTCATCAGGCAATTTAATTCATTTGTTTGTCAAACTCCCAAATATTCTGTCTTACTTATGTACGTGCATGTGTGTGTGTGTGCATGTGCCTGTGTGTGTGTGTGTGTGTGTGTGTGTTTGTGTGTAACTTATGCATGGTATATAAATTTAGGAAAAAATATATACCCAGAACCTAGTTTTGTCTTTCTTTGGATCTTTCACTTTTCAGGATTACCTTTTGCTTTATTATGGCAGTGGTCAACTTGAGCTTTGTATTCTTTGTTTTTTTGTTTTGTTTTGTTTTGTTTTTTAGTTCAAAAAGACCATGTGTTTTCTCTTGGAGCTTCAACTTTCTACCTTTAGTCTGAAGCTTGCAAAAAAGAAAAAGAAAAACAGGAACTTAAATCCTTCTATTTCTTATTTAAGTTTTGACTCACTTCCAAAATCTGTCAGCCTTTACCCATGGTCTTTATTCAGGTGGTTGATTTTTTTTAATTTTCTCTAGTGTTTATGATTATAATCTGTGGGAGAATCAGCTTCCTAGGAACTTTTTCCTTCATAAAAAAGGCAGGCTTACCAACCCTACACTTTGATAAGTAGATCAAATACAGGTGCCAAATATCTTCTAAGTGTTTCCTTTTATTGAAATGTGAGTTACATTTTACAACCTAAATCATTTCTATGTTTGTGGGCTAGCTAATGTTCTATAGCAAAATACTACCAATCACATTACTGTGCAGTATCAAGGAACTCATTAAAGAATTGCAAAGTTTGTAATATATAACTAGTATGTATTTGGACATATCAGAATATATCTCTTTGTGTTGCTTCCGTATTTTCAGTGAATGAGTATTAACAAAATTATGTATTCTGCTTTTTGAACTCTTATTATATATTGAACCCATAACATGTATCTATTATCCTTCATACATATTCAGAGCATCTCTTATAATAATAGTTCCTTGGAACCATTTTCCATGTATGCTATGAGTGCATATTAAAAGTGGAATGCATTTATATATTATGGGATCATCATATTAAATGAATGGTAAAATCTTTATAAAATATATTTACAATATCCAAAAGCTATTTACTTAAACATGCCATTTACTATTATACCATTCACTAAATGTTATTTCTAAATCTTGTAGTGGAAATTAGCAGAAAATTCAAGTTTCCAGAGGACTACATTATCAAATAAGAAAGTTTTTTCCTTTTTTTTTTTTTAACATATCTTTCCTGCTGATGTTCTCAACAACTGGATACAGTCCATATAGGTAAAGAGATTAGCAACTTTAATTGTCCATATATTTTCATTTTGATCTCATTGTAGAACTCTAGTTTTTTAAAGGCCTGATAATAGATGCAAAAAGTCAGATAAGCATCTGAACGTTCCCAAATTCTGCAACAAGTCAATAATATAAGATTTTTAGCCACTTAACAAATTTTGTGGTATTGAAGCTGGCTAGTTGTTTGTCAACCATGAGAATTCACAAATAACATGAACCCACCATGTCCTTAAGTTTGCTGAATGATCTTTGGAAGTCAGTTGGTTGCTGAGTAAATTAGAGCAACAAGAGCTGTGAGCTTTTGTGTGATTTTTAAATACCTTGGGTAGTGTTGTAGGGCCCTCACTTAAGTCTGAGTGACTTTAAAGAGCTGCAAAATTCAAGAGCTCTCCAGAAAAGCGGAGTATTTATGTTTCATTGGCACAATGAAATCAAATTTCATGATACTGCAAAATAAACAGACCTCTACACTCAACGTGGTAATAATTATAATTATTAACATGGCATTTAAGACATCTAGTCAGAAGACTCTAACTGAGTACCATCCTCTCTTCTTTATCCTTCCCTTTTGGTGCTAGAGATTGAATCCGGGGCCTCCTACATACCAAGAACTGGCTCTACCACTCACTGAGTTACTCCACACTCTAAGTAATATTGCCCCACCCAGTAGTCATTTCTTCCACTCATGTGATTAATACAAAATTCCAAGTAGCGAATGTTTAATTGTATGAAACTGTATCAACTGCAAAATAAAACCATCACACTATTCCAAGAGAAAGCACTCTCTTAAGTGCAAATCATTTACATTTATATAGGAAAGTAGCTCTTTTTAATATGGTGATCAGGTTAGTATCAAAATTATTAAAATTGTCAAAAGTATCTCTGGGAATGAATATTGAGAATAGAAACAGAGAAGGAATCAGAAATGTGCTTGTAATACATTTATGTTTTAGAGAAAATAGTGACTGTTGTGGATCCATAGAAATATAGTCCCCTTTTATCCTATATGTTGTTTGTTTATATTATTTCTTATTAGTTAATTTTATCAGACTACATTTAAATAGAATTTTTTCTTCAAATTAAATCCTCTCCAAGACCAGATGCAAAGGAGATAAATATCAATGAAGTAGTTATTTTAACATTTGTGTGTGTGTGTGTGTGTGTGTGTGTGTGTGTGTGTGTGTTGATCTGAAGAAACTTTATTTTTTTTGGCTTTATCATTCCATGGAGATTGAGGGTCTAAAGAGGCAATGGAAAAAAATGTACAAGCCACTCAGCTTCAGAGGTGGGGGGACCATATCTACTTTACACCTCAAAGTACTTTCTGTCTCTTACAAGGTGCCTGGCCAGTAGCAGGTATTCTGAATATTTTTTAATGAGTGAAATAAATGGATCTGTTAAAATGTTGTTTCTTTTTGTCTCCTCATGTAGCATCATATAGACAAAGCCATATATATTGAATTGTGCTAGAATTACTGTGAATAAAGATATACATGGCATATAAAATAGAATAGTAAAATATCTTACATGGCATTTTTCAGAAACATAAGATAAAGATAAAACATAAGATAAAGATCCCCAGACTAGAAGAGAGTCGTGAATTTGAGTTCTGTTCAAAATTCTTCTTCTAACTTATAAGTTTGTCATCACTGGGCCTTGTGCCCATATTACCTCACCTACAAAAAACTACCCAGTCAGAATTCATTAACTCTTAAGTTCTTTACAGTAGAAAAACTCATAGAGAGTATAAGCTTTTAGGTCATGGAATATTTTTAATTGGTGATACAGTAGATACCTCAAATTGTTTTTTCAAACTCTCATATAATTTTGACACATTCTGCCAGTGTAGACCTATAAAATAAATGTTCTGATATGTGCACTTCAGCTACATACTATACTAGTCACATACTCCATTGCTTCTTCTGAATTTTTACCATTACACTTGTCATCTTAGTATTTAAAGATATCATTTAGTTTCATCTTTCCTTTAAATAAAAAGGGAAAGATGAAGTAAAGAATGAGAGTAGAAATGACAGATGGAGGCAAGTGTTTCAATTCCTACAAAGATTGTCAGGTTCCCATTCTTTATAGAGAATGATTAAAATTCCAAAGAACTAGATATAGACAAATGATCTTGGAAAGTAGAAACCCATAAGGCAAATAAAAAACAAGACCAATTGACATCATGTAACATGAAACTCAGTTCTTGAGAGTAGGTACCATTTTTATTTTCAGTCATTTAAAACAAAAATTTCCTAGAACTTATCTCAGTGTAGAACAAATGTACACAGTTAATACATGATGATCAAAGACAATGAAAACAAAAAATGAGAAAATAAGAAAAATAAACTTTTGATAGAACATTTATTAAATGTATGTACTTAATATAAAATTTAATTTGCATAGCATTCGTTCATTTAATTCAATTTAATTAATTAATTAGGTAAAATACCTGCAATCATTTGGGGGTTAAATTAAGCACTATGGATAATTTAAAAGCTAATAAGAAGCTGGGCGTGGTGGTGCACGCTTGTAATCCCAGCATTCGGGAGGCTGAGACCAGAGGATCCGGGTTTGCGGCCAGCCTCAGCTACCTAGTGAGGAACTCGCAACTTAGTGAGACTCGGTTTCAAAATAAAGAATAAAAAATAGGGCTAGGGGTATAGCTCGGAGGTAGAATGCCCCTGAGTTCAATCCCCAGTACCACACACACAAAAATAAATAAATAAATAAAAAAGTAAAAAATAAAAACTAATAAAATTCTTAAATAATTTAAGCTAACATGCGTAACGACTACAAGTTAGCCCAAACTAACAGAACACTGAGATGTTCTGAGATATCTCAATATGATCTATTTATATAGATGCCATTTTATGTATCACAGTTTCTCTCTCTTATGTTGCACTCTCCTACTAAGAGACAAAAACTGTGTAACATAAAATGGCATAAGTAAGTAGAATTAGGTACTGTGATGCCTTAAGAAGGAGCTATTCTTTACTCAATAACTTGGCTCTACTTTATTGTCATTGTCTCATGGCTCAATTATTAATTTTATAGGAAATGATCTGTCACTTTATCTTCAACTGCATTCCAGATAAAACGGCATCGTAGTGCTCAAGGAGGAATCTTTTGATGTCCACGTGAGGTGCAAAGCAACAGAAAGACTGTCTGACTGCTCTAACCTTGTCAATGCCATAGACAAACGGAAACACTTTTAAAATAAAACATTCACAATAAATCTTTTCTCAGGTTTTTAACAGCCAGGATCTGTGTGCATTCTCTTCCTGAAACCTCAAATTTCTATTATCTCCTTTCTAATATTCTTTAACAACTTCGATGAAGATAAAGCTCAGAATCCTTAATCTGTCATCCATGTCTCCAATCTCACTCTTCTTCTTTACCTTTATTTTTATTCTCTTTAACTCAGAAAGATCCCCACCTTTCCTCTGAAACTCTATACTCACTCTTGAGGAGTGTCTGGGCTATGCCACAGCTCTCCTTAATAGTATCTTCCTCTCTCTACCTTTCCAAACTCTGACTACCCTACTATTTTCATCGATCACTGTAGCTCAGATGGAAATTTCCTTTTTCTCAATCATATTCCTAGGCAAGAAGTTTTATTTGAACCATGAAATTTAGAGAATATTAGCAATGGAAATAGTGTTCAGGAAGTGCTTTCCTAAAAAACTGAGATATATATAGGTATGGATGATGAGCAGGATTTAGAAAAAGAAGGAATGGCACAATTACTTCTCCTCTTATAAAAGAGGTAGCTTAGGAAGGTGGGATAGAGTAAGATCCTATTTCAGATTGTCCTGGTTCAAATTCTATCACTTATTCTGTGCCACCATGGTCTAGTAACTTGATATGACTCTGGATCAGTCTTCTCTTCATAGGGTAGGTGAAAGGATTACTTAACACTGAGTAAATGTAAATTGTGCCCAATATTATTACTTAATAATAAAATATAATTATATCAATGATATCAGGTACTTGAGCAGTACTACTCAATAAAGAAATCCAAGATATAAAAATGAAGGAATGAATTGCTGAATACAAGGTCTTAGGAGATAAAAAGAGAGAGGGTCAGGACAAGGTGATACATAGCCATTCAATGCAGTAATAATCGCCGTGGTGGTCCTAGAATTTCTATTACAGTCTCTTTCCTGACTTCATTTACTTCCATTAAAGGCTCCATTCTTCAAGCATGACACAGAATCAAATGCATTATGATGGCACATGGGATACTGATGACAATGATTCAACAGTGGATAAGAACTGGGCAAAGAAATTGTCCTACATAATTTCATAATCCTCATGAAAATTCTGATAATTGTATATTATTTTCCCCTATTTTAAGATAGTGAAACCAGAATGCTGAGAAACTATTTGCTCAGTCACACAGCTAAGCATTTGTAGAATTTAATGTAAATGAAAGAATCTTATATCTCTATCTCTAGGGAAACCTCTGCCCTGAATCCTAGATTTCCAGTTTTCAACTTCTGGGTGGATGTTTTTCAAACTTAAAATTGAAAACATGCAAAATTGCACTTATCCTCCTCTTAAGTTTGCTTTTCTGCTTACTCCATTCCTTCAGAAAATAGTCTGTCCTTCTCTACTCCCATAAGACTTGTTTCTTATCTTTGGTAATTGCCATATTTTACCTCTAGTTTTTCTATAACAGACGAGACAGACAAAACAATGCAAAGTTGATCACTTTAAGCAAAATAAAGCATTCTTCCCTTCTCTTGGTCATTTTTTTTTTTTAGCAGACATGAGGATGAGCTGCACCTATACTGGAGCACAGGTAGGCTGACTTCTCAGAATTATGCTTTGCTATGGCATATTAAAAAGGATTTTCTAGTTGCTTCTAGACTGTGTTATATATCATGAATGAGGGAGAGACTAAAGATGCGATTAATGTACACAGCGGAAATGACACAGGTCACTGGATTCAGAAGAGTGCTGGACATGTGGAAACTGTATGCACAGTATCATAATATAAAATACATTTCAGAGGTTTCTCTTTCAAAAGATGGTTTTTGTTAGGTGTTTCTGAATAGGAGTATAAATTGGATGTTTCTGTGTGCAAATCAGTGCTTTCCATTAATTACATTTCTTAGCTAACTTTGTCAGGAAAAATGTCAGTTTCATATTTAAGTCTCGAGGGTTCAAGGAATGAGTAATACTATGATGCTAAAATTTTCTCTTATGAAGTTAAGAAATCAGTGAAAAAGTAACCATCTGATGAGTGTTGCCTGTTTGTATTTCTTCTCTAGTAGATAAGCTTCTCCAGGACGGGTCATTTATAAAGAACACTGATGCTTTAGGTGTCAGGTAGAGAGTAATGACCCTGGCTGGTATCTCAACATAGAAGCTTACAATGCTTCTGCACAGACGCACTCGTGGAAACTGTGTGTGAAGAAGCACTGTTTGTGGAAGAGAATGTGAATTGTTAAAAGAATAGAATGTTGCAGCACATCTAATGGAGAGGCGGGGGTAAGAAGAGGGAGAAGTTGATGCAGCAGTCGGGAGGAAGAAACCAGAAACATCAAAGCAGAATGAGAAACCATGTTGGGCAACTTTGCATCCCTGTGACAAATACCTGAGAAAAATGACTTAACAGAAAAAACTTTCTTTTGGCTCACAGCTGTGAAGATCCATCCATGGTTGGTTGGTTCCATCACTTTGGGTCCAAGGTGAGGTAGAACATCACGGTGGAAGGGCATGGCAGAGGAAAGCTTCTCACTTCAGGGAAGCCAGAAAGAAGGAAGCTTGGTGGGGAGGGGCAAGAAATATCCCTCTCACCCAGTGACCTATTCCCTCCATCTAGTCTCCATCTCCTGTAATTTCCACCAGCTCTCACTAATGTCTAATTATTAATCCATCAAAAGAATAATCTCTGGATATGGTCAGAACCTTCAGGAGCCAATCGCCACCTCTGAACATAGCTGCATTGGAGACTAAGCCTTCATCACAGGAGACTTTGCGGAACATTCCAGATCCAAATGATAAGACTCTGCCCCTGGTCCCCAAAGGCTCATGTATAGCTTCTAATGCAAAAAGCATTGAGTCCATCTTTAAGAGATCTCAAAGTCTCAACAATTTCAACATTGCTCAAAGTCTAAGTTCAAAGTCTCCTTGAAACCCCAGGAAAAGTTTTAGCTGGGAGCCACTATAAAAATAAAAAACGAGTTAGATACTTCTAATATACAATAGCACAGGATAATATTCTCATTCCAAAAGAGAGGAATAGGGGCATGGAAAGGAGAGATGAGACCAAAGCAAGACTGAAACCCAGCAGAGGAAATGTTAAGTCCTGTATCTCCACCATGTCTTGCATCTGGGGCAAGTGGTGGCAAGATGTGAACTCCAGAAGGCTGGAGCAGCACTGCCTCTCTGGCTGCAGCCCACACAGCCTCTCTCTTTGCTTGGCTTGCATGCTGCCTGCAGCTTTTCTCAGCAGATGTTCCACTTTCTTCAAGTTCTTGGCATCACTAATTTCCTAGGGTCTTTCTTGCAGCTTTGGCTTCACTCTCTTGGCTTCATGTATCAACTGACAGCAGGGATTCTGACTCCATCACACATTACCTGACCTCATATGAAATCTGGACCGAAGTCTCCATGAACCCATAATTCCTGCATTCTTCATGCCTGAAAAACCAAGACCAAATGGACAACGCCAAGGCTTGCCCCTAGCAGGAACAGTAGCTGGCCCACCTGGGACCATGACTACCATGGCCTCTGAGTTCTTGAATGAATGAGCACAGTAAAACCAATCCTAGAGAAATAATTCTCTAGGCAGTCCTGTGTGAGCTGGGCATTCCTGGCATTCTCTCCTCAAAGCAAACTCTTTCAAACAAGTTTTCCCTTTTCCACCCTTGAGCCTGAGCTGGGTGGAGTCTTGCTGATTCCTGAGATGCCCTCAAGGCACCCTTCCTATTGCCTCAGGGAAATGTACTTGGTTTCCCTTTAATGTCTCTAATCCCTTCAGCCACCACATTTTTTTAGACTCCAATTTTACACATGCTTTTCTGGCCAAAATGCAAGGTTTTCACATCTTTCTGCTCTGTGCTCTGATCCTAATTCTCACTGTAAGCCTAGTTAAAAGCCACCATGCCACTACCTCAGTGCTTGCCTATCTTGAAATTCTCTCCATCAGATTAATCAGTCCATCACCTTTCAATTCAGCCTCACACAAAATCTCAGGGCTTCGACAACTTGTAGACAAGTTCTTTGCCGGAAGGTAATACAAATCGCCTCTAGTCCAGTTCCCAGGATTGTCCTCACTCCCATCTGAAAGCTCATGAGCACAGTCTTTACTGTCTGAATCCTATCAGCATTCTGGTCTTTCAAACTCATGTCAGAATTCTCCACCAAGTTCTGCTTACAGTATTCTTTGGCTTCTCTAGCCTGTATCTGCAAACTGTTTCTACTGAGATCAGAGACCTCATGATCTAGTCAATTCCAAAATCTCCACCTCTGAAGACTACTGCATTAGACCAAACCTACAACACATGAACCTTTGAGTGACACATTCAAAATCCAAAACATAGTAGGAACAACTAAATGGCTTCTTAGAAGATTCCCCCTTCTTCTCACCAGTATATCCTGTAGGGGTTAATGTCCCTATCCCTAACCCATCATGGCTCTGCTAGGGTTTCCAATCACTATACTCTGCCGTGTAATCACAGGGATACTCATGGTCTTGCCTGAGTAATCATGGTCCACCGAAGTTGATTCCAATAAAAGTCCTTCCCAGACAATTACTGAAAAAGAGAAATTCTCTTTCCCTATGATTCACAAACTGACTGAAGCTGCAAGTTACCATATTCCCTGCCAAATGAGATGTATCTACAGTAGGAAAGAGACTGTACATAGAAAGAAGCTGATGGGAGCAATGAGGAGATGACACGAGGGCTGCTAACTAATAGGTTTAGTTTGCCAGATGATGAAACGTCTCCTTTCTTCCCATTTCTATGATCCAGTACATTCTCGTTTAGATTAAACAAGTTTGAGTTGGGCTTCTTGTCGTGGGATAACAGGGTCCGACTCGTGGGTCCTTGGCCTCTGTGATAAAAAGAATTTTAACACGTGCCAGTCGGGGACAAAAGGCAGGTATTTATTCAGGGAAACAAGGGACTGGGAAAACAGGTAAGCAGAGATCTTCTGAGTCCTGGAGCAGGAGAGCAAGAGAGAGAGCGAGTCCTTGCCTCCTCAGTCCTTATATCCAAGGGGGCTGGCCTAGAAGTCCGGAACACAGGTATAGGTGGTCTTCCAAAAGAGGGTGGGCACAGGAAAGGTTGGATCCCCCTCTTCCTCAGGTTTCAAGATGGATCTGACCTTGGCGGTGAATCTCAGGTGGGGGCAGGGCTTCCAGGGATTAGGGTGTGGGACCTCCTAAGAAACTTCCAAGGGGTGGAGTTAGCTTAAAACTCTCCAGATTTTAAAACTATACTTTTCGTTTTCCTCCCAGTGTCTCTTTCCTACCTAAATTTTATTCCTTCTCTTCTACCTCATTCTTATCATTCATTTTCAAAAGTTTTGGTTGATATAGAAAACCAGTGCCAAAATGTCATATATGTTTCTGTGAAATCAAAGAGATTAAAGACAGAAAAGGAATGATAGCCTTTGACTTTTAATCTTTCCTTATAATCTCTGAAAGTGTAATTTCATTATGCTACAGAGATAAATGCTAGTTTGTGTAACTTATTAAATAATACCCAGGACTAGAGAAATTTTTTAAAAACTTTTTTCTCTGATCCTCATCACTACCTTTGTCAAACATATACATTTAAAAGAATCTCTAATTGTTTGCACATGAATAATAAATTTCCAGTATTATAACTCATCTCATTTAAAAAAGGAAATGGGGACTATGAGCTATAAGGAATTTAACTTGTGTTCACTCCAAGAATTTAGTTCAGTGACTAGCAAATCAATTCTGGCTAATGAACTAAAGTTTTAGATTCTTTCAGAAGTGAGATACTTAAAGCTTCCATATGAAAATATACATTCTTAGAACACAAAATATCACTAGAAATTATCTTTATAATAGACCAAATAATAATGAATTAAATACAGAGATTGAATGTTTAGGTTGATACTGTTAAGATTTGAAATGTTCCCTAAATATAAAAGTAATTCATGTAACAATGTAGGCTTTAGCAATTTAAAGAATAGAAATCTTATGCATTGCAAGAAACAAAATATATTATAGAGAACTTGGAGAAACTATTTTTCTCAGTTGATATTGCCAGGTAGAAGCAGATCTTTTGCTGTAGGTGGTACAATTAATCACTTCATTGACCTGTGAGGCAAATTTCTCATTCTTAGGAATTTTTTTTTTTTTTTTTTTTTTTTTTTTTTTTGCTAAAGAAACTTATGATTCAAAAGTAGGTTTATGTGCAAATATAATAATTTCTTCTCACAAAACATTTTGTAGCCTAGACCTAAATCTAGATCAGCAGGCACAATACACTGGCATTCTGTAAGTGAGAGTTAATCACATCCTTCCCATTTGTTTCTTTGGCTGGTGCCATGTTTGAGCCAGCCTCTCAGAAGAGTAGCATTCTAGTTAGATAGAGCGTCCCCTGAGAAGCTCGTGTATTAATGATTAGAGTTGATGTAATTAATCCATGAATGTTGTAATCTCAAAAATGGTTAGATCCATTGTAGTGTCTTTACTGGTGATAGTCTAGGCCGGTGGGGTGAGGCTGGAAAAGGTGATTTTCTGGGTGTGTGGCCTTAGGAACTGTGCTTTTTTCTTTGCATCCCCTTGCTTGCTATATCTCTAGCCTTGGTCATGTGAGAGCAGAGCCTGGCCTCTCCCTCTCTTCACTTCCCTCTACCATGCGCTGAACTCCGCAGACTCAGCCTGACATGGACTGAAACTCTGAGATCTCCAAACCTGTGAGCAAATCAATCTTTCTTTCTCTAAGTTGTGTGGTGAGTTGATTTAATTAGATCAGTAAGACTACTGACCGAGACAATTAGCTTATTTTATTCTTGTTATCTTATTATTATCTGGCCACTAAGCACCCAAATTGTGTGCTTTTAACATAGAAAACTCTATTTTAGAACCAGAAAACACAATTTTTCATACTTCATTAGAATTGCTACATGCTATATTAAATTACAAATTTTGATTGAATTTACTGATATGAACACAACTGTAGTAATGGAGTTGTTAAAAGTTAAGGTTACTGGTCACTGGGAAGATACATTTAAAGACATAGACTGTCTGAATTTAGAACACTTATTTTTCTATTAAAATGCCATCCAGTTAAATTGATCATGACTCACCTAAATAAAGAAAATATAATTCAAGAAAAGTAGCACCCAAACCAGAATCGTTTCCTAGTTATTTCTAGGAATCTTTCCAGCTTTCTGTAAATACATCAGGGTTACTCAAGAACTATATTCTTTTTTAACATCTTGCTGCAAAACAATCAATTTGCAAATAGTACAAGATACACAGTGGTGGGGTTGTAATGAAAGAAGAAACAACAATGGCTTTGAGTAGGAAAACAGGATATATATTTCACTTTTCAGATTAAAAACTGAAAATAAATTTAAAAGTGTCACTGGTTAATTTTTTAAGGATATATAATGCAGTAAAGTACATTTTATATTGAGCAGTATCTCAAATACTGAATATTCTCAAAATGAGGTCATCTTAGCACCTGTTCAATGAAAGAGAATATGATAAAATAATAAGAAATAAATTAAAATAGAAAATAAGGTATCATTCATGTATATCAATCTACAAAATGTGAAACTAAGTTAAATTCAACAAATGTTTAATGCCAAATTATTTATCATCATCAGAAGAGGAATTCATACACCTTTTTTTTTTTTTTTTTTTTTTTTTTTTGCGGTACTGGGGATTGAACTCAGGGCGCTCTATCTCCGAGCTACACCCCCAGCCCTATTTTTTATTCTTTATCTTGAAACCGGGTCTCGCTAAGTTGCTGAGTGCCTCACTAGGTAGCTGAGGCTGGCCGCGAACCCAGATCCTCCGGTCTCAGCCTCCCGAATGCTGGGATTACAA